>JAJIBD010007252.1:72500-91208 GCA_021461705.1 Cryptotis parvus | reverse complement strand
CATGGATTTTGCTTAGAATCCTTAAAAATATTCAGACTAGATATTGCATCACCAAGAAAGACTGATAATTTATCAAGCAAATTTCATCAACATGTATGATTTTGGTATGTATATTTTATTAAAAGTTTATATAAATACAATAAAGAACAGGAGAGTTAGATGTTAGGATGACTGACTCTAAGCACTAAAGGAAAAGAAAGGTGTGGGGGAGAAACAGCAAATTCACTGACCCATCTGAGTGGACTATCTAGTTACAGTTAGGAAATCTATCTAACAGTCATCAAGACAGTGACTGGTGATGGCCATGTGTTCTATGCTTTATTGTATATAAGCACATAAAGGACTTCTTTTCACATTAACTGATTCCTCTTCATAACAACCCTTTAAAATGATGATTATTAGCCCTGTTTTGACCTCAGGATACTGAGACTCTTAAAAATATTTCTAAGGGAACAAAGCAAAATAGATGACTACCTTTCATGTTACAGTCCCATGTGATGTTTTCTTTTTTCTAAACCACCATCAGGGTACTGAATATCCTGTGGCATATCTCATCAGAAGCAGAGTCTAAACTTGCTCCATCCCACTCTAATCTAACTTAGCAACTATAGTGGCTACCTGACCATGAATGTATAAATAATTCAGTTATGACATCTCAGGGAGCAACTACGGAAAGATGATATTACACTGAATTGATCTGGGAGCTTCATTTGGGGTCACCAGGAGAACTTCTAGAGGTAGATTTATAAAGAACCATGGAGTGGAGAAAACTCAAGGTGGGGCGATGCGCAGTGAAGGGTAGGGACCAGGAAAGGGCTATGAATTCAGGAGCTCTTATTTTGTCAAACAATCATCCCAGAGATGAACTTATTTAAAGACTTAATTGCTATTTGTTGAATTAAAAACGTGAGTATACAGAACATTTAGCTCAAAATTGGGTTCAAGGTAACACTTAAGGTTTCATAGTTCATACTTCACAGAAAACATATCAGATCCATTGATTACAAATTGGGAAGCGCCTAGAAAATATGATACCATTGGGAAAGTTGGTTGTGAAAATATTCCAAAAAAATTCTTTCTCTTTTTTTAAGACTTTTGGGGTCACACCTCACCATGCTCAGGAATTAAACCCGACTCTACACTCACAAATTACCCCGATAGTAATTGGGGAATATATGGGATGCCAAACCCAGGTCAGTCACATGAAAGGCAAGTGCCTTCCCTGCTGTACTATCACTCTGGCCCTGAAATTTGTTTTTTTAAATATATTTTATTACACCACCATGAGATAAACAATTACAAAAATGTTCATGTTTGGGTTTCAGCCATACAGTGTTCAAGCACCCATCCCTCCACCAGTGAAATTTGGTTTTTAAGTGTGACCTTGCCGTCAGAGCTGAGGGCATCTCCCAGAGCATGTGGCAGGGAAGGTTTAAATTAGAGCCGTTCCCATCTGGATGTATTCTGAAGGTGCCTGCCCTAACTCCTTTCCACCTGGGGCTTTCTACCCTTTATCCTTCTTGTCAGGACTAACATTTCTTGGAAGCTTTTCTCAGTTCTCATTTCAGGAGAAATGATTTGCTGAGATAATGATCTCACCAAGTTGCACGGTATTTCAGGCACCACCTCCTCTTTGAGGGGGATAATCAGCATTTCAGGTCACTGTTTAAGAATTTTTCTTTTTCTGTGTTGCAGGAACATTGCTCCTCAAATAGTTTCCACCCGTGGGATGAGCAGATGATGAATATTTTAGCCTTGGTGTCTCTGACATTTACATCCATGAGCTCTAGAACGACTCATTTCTAAGGCATTGTGGTTGGTTGAATGATTGTACTCTCAAAGTATTGATCAATAGATCCATATCAACCCCAAAGGAAATTTCTAATGGACTAGTTCTTTCTGCAACGTAGTAATTTTATCATCTATTTATGAACACATGAGGGCCAGACTCCACACAATTGGAATGCATTAGTAATTTATTGTGAGGAAGAAAGCACAATATAATATTAAACTAGGATGCACACATTTTTAGAAATTCAGCAAGTTTATGTGATGTCATAGATTCAGGTCATCAAAATCACAAGTGTAGAATGGGAAGTATGAGATTAATTACAGCCTAAATGTAAATGGTGCAATGGGTTTAACTATTAGTTAAAAAATAATGATTTGTTTGTAGTGAACATTGACATGAGCCTGTTAAGTCTGACTTACCTTTTCTATAAATTGCTTCATCACTTAATATAAATGGTTGTTACACCAACAGACATTTGTATTAAGTTCTTGAGTAAAGAACTTAATGCTATGTTAGAACTTACATTTAAGTCATAATATAGCAGAGTTATCTGGACACAATTCATGGGGCCAGGGCCAAACACTTCACTCAAGAATGAGAAGCCCTTTCTAAGGATTTTATTGATTTTATTTATTTATTTTTATTGAATGAGAACTGAAAACGGTAAGGCATTGTCTTTCTCTGAAAAATTGGGTTAGAAGAACTGAAGATTTGTAGGCAATCATGTCTCCACCCATGGGGCAGTCCAGAAAACTGTCTATGGAGAAGGAAACAAATGTAAGAAATTAAGAGACTTTATGTCTAACTTTAGGTCCTTGGGTCAGTTAATTTTTTGTTATTTATCTTTATTTCTTTCCTGTCAGTGCATTTTTATTCTGGTAACTTGATAGAATTTAATAATTCCCTTTTAATTCAAGAGAACTAAGTTTCTATCATTTGCAAAGCAAAGTTTCCAAGGCAATCATGCACAAACTTTAGCTCCAACCACAGTGCTAAATAAGGCTGGGAAAATGCTAAGTGTCTAGGTAGCATTGATTTGAACTTTGTCTGG
The DNA here is from genome assembly GCA_021461705.1 of Cryptotis parvus. NCBI lineage: Eukaryota > Metazoa > Chordata > Mammalia > Eulipotyphla > Soricidae > Cryptotis > Cryptotis parvus. Next base: position 88,365 of record JAJIBD010007252.1, on the reverse strand, counting down.
TTGCAAGAGCATATTTGTGGTGATTTCTAGCTTCATTTTTCTCAAGATACTGACAAGAGGAAGAATTGAAGGAGAAGCATGTACTATGTAGAACTGTTTTAGTTTGCCATGTTGAAGACATAGTAGAGTGGTACGTGCTTCCTGTTGAAAACCTGAAATCAATAGTTGAAGATGGAAATGCAGTAATGCCATATAGAACTTGCTTCTCTTAGTGTTAGAATTATCTAGCAATGGAATGGAGAACTAGCAAAAAACTGGGTTGGATCATGACTTGAACACCCACTTCTCTGGGAAATTGGAAAATGTGTATCAGCAAATCATTAATATAGTTATAATTTACTGGACTTTTTATATGTGGAGTGCTGCACTTCAAATATGCTTTATATACAATACTCATTCTTTGTTACAGTCCTATGAAATATGCATAAGCAAATTCATTAAATATTATGCTTAAGAGCAAAAAGTTAGGTGCAAAAGATAATTTGTATACTAGGGCAGCTCCTGAAGCAGGAGAGAGCAGGTAAGGGTATTCAGTAGAGCCATCCCATATGGCCCCCTGAGCACTTCCAGGAATGATTCCTGAGTGCAGAGCCAGGAGTGACTCCTGAGAATCACTGGGTAATGGGTGTATCCCGAAACAAAAGAAACATTTTTTTTTCTTAAAAAAAAAAGGTCATGAGGACTTATCGTAGGAAGCTTGTCACAAAGGAGGAGGGCCTGTGCAGTTAGAACAGAGACGGGACCACTATGACAATGATAGTTGGAAATGATTACACTGGGCAAAAACTGAGTGCAGAAAGGAAGTAAGGGGGCCGGAGCGATAGCACACCGGGTAGGGCGTTTGCCTTGCATGCAGCCAACCGGGTTCGATCCCCGGCATCCCATATGGTCCCCCGGCGCCGCCAGGAGTAATTCCTGAGTGCAGAGCCAGGAGTAACCCCTGAGCATTGCCGGGTATGACCCAAAAAGCAAAAAAAGAAAAAAAAAAGAAAAAGAAAGAAAAGATAAAAAGGAAATAACGTCCTATGCATGATACCCTTTCAGTAACAGGATTGCAAACTACAGTGCTTAAAAGGAAAATGAGAGAGAGAGGAAGAAGTGTGTGTATTAGAGAGAGAGGAGAGTATTTCTCATAGAGGCAGGCTATGGGGTGGAAGGAAAATTGGGGACAATGGTGTCGGAAACCTAAACTGGTGAAGGGATGGGTGTTGGAACATCGTATGAATGAAACTCAATAACGGACAACTTTTTAATTGTATATCTCATCGTAATTCAATTTAAAAACTTTTAAAAAAAACAAATAGGGCAGTTGTTAGTTTCAATCTTAGTCATAAGTATTTAGAACTTTACCATCATATGACATATTTTAAGTTAATAAATAGTTCTCAATTTTGACGAATCAAATGATCATTTCCCCCTATTTTTAAATAAGAACAAGTTTTAACACTTATTTTCACTATGATTAAATTCATTATATTTACCTAATAAGCTCCCTTAGTGTTTTAAGGGCATAGTGAATAATGTCTTTTCATTGTAAATATAGTTGAAAATGAATTTTTTCTGTCTGAATATTTTCAGTCATGAAGCTGAGCTTTTCATAGATAGGTAAGAAAAGAATTTATACTTTCTGCTTTATTGTTGCCCTTCAGCTCAAAGTATTAACTGTTACATACTCACTGATCAATAATTGGATAAAGAAGATATGGTATACACACATACACATACAATGGAATTATATTCAGTTATATTAAAAAAAGATGTCTGTGATTTGTAGTCCTACAGAAGGAATTTAAGGAGATTAAGTGATTAGTGAAGCATATTAAATCAGAAGGAGAAAGGTAAACACTGGATATTAACTATGCAATATATGGAAATAAAATTAACAAATGGGAAAAATGACACACAAGAAAACACAGCCGACAATGACAACAAATTGAGGTTATCAGAGGGAAAGAAGCAACTTCTCTTTCTTCCAAAGTGTGGTAAGAGCTTGAGTGAGGGAGGTGTTGGGTGTTATTATTTATTCTTAAAAATCAGAAAATATAATCTGTTCATGAAGAGTTCCAAAATTACATGAGAGAATCTGTTTAAAATCACACCCAAATGGATAATTTCTTTTTGGAAGATAACCCAGTTTAGATCACTAATCTAGCTCACATTTTTTTTTTCTTTTTTGGGTCACACCCGGCGATGCCCAGGGGTTACTCCTGGCTCTGCACTCAGGAATTACTCCTGGCGGTGCTCGGGGACCATATGGGATGCCGGGAATCGAACCCGGGCCGGCACAGGCCGGCTGCGTGCAAGGCAAACGCCCCTACCTGCTGGGCTATCACTCCGGCCCCTAGCTCACATTTTTTAAAATAAGGTTATCCTATTAGTTACACTAAAGTCCAAAAGGTATTTAAAATTTTTTTTATTGTATTGAATCACCATGTGATGGGCCATTACAGAGCTGCTCATGATTGAGTCTCAGTCATACAGTGTCTCAACACCCATCCCTCCACCAGTGCACATTTCCCAACACCAATGTGCCCTGTCTCTCTCCAGCCCCCACAAACTATCTCTTTAGCAGGCTCTCTCTTTCTTTCTCTCTCTTTCTCTCTCTCTCTTTCTCTCTCTCTCTCCTTTTGCACATTCTGGTTTACAATACAGACTCCAAAAGATATTTTTAAGCTTTAAAATACTTCCTACAACCACTTATTTGGTTTTTCATTTACTTTTTAACAGATGCTAAATTTTTTTCTTCAATACATCATCGTTTTACTTTCACTCACTCTGTCTTCCTAGTTGGTCCCATTCTTTTATTTTTAATTTTTTTCTTTTATTTTTAAATAAAATGCTGGCAAGAAGTCAATATATAGAGATCATAGCTACCCATATATAGAGAGACTGACAGTTAAAGCAGATATAGGAGATTATTTCCAAATTAAATAGTAAGTAGCAGCGTTATTCTTAGGCCTAACAAAGGAACACATGCTTGAAGGAATACAATAATGGCATTAGAGACTAGTCCTCATCTGGATAAAGCTGCTATTTAATAAATACATGGAAGAAGGGTTTGAAGTCAGATTAAAAATGAAATTAGGTCATTTATATCTATACAAAAACGTTATCACAACTTGTAAGATTTCTTTTCAAAATTAGTACTTAGGACAAATAAATGCAAGCACTTATAGTATCAGCTAAAGAAATCACAATTAAAGAAATCTTTAATTATGTTTTAGTGGTAATGCTATTTCCAACTCATTATATACTGATAATAATGAAAATCAATTTTTCATATAAAGTGAAAATAGATTTCTTATAAAAATGCATTTTATTTCTTATACTGAGGCCTCAAGTGAAATCCAAGACAATTCCTTACAACTGGATGGGACAAATGAGAAAACCACTAGGGTGACTCTCCAAAAACTAATGATCTCAGGAACGTTTGAAGATATTTTCTACTCCACCACCAATTCTTTCTCCTTGGAGACAGCTATGTTAAATTCTTTTAGCTAGTTCTTCTGCAGTTCATTCTATCTTTCTAAATAATGTGTTTGTACTACATTATTGCTCTGGGAGGGGATTATTAATTTTTTGTTGCTTCTGTGATAAATTACCATAGTTTTCTTTTTATGCTTTTTGGGTCACACCTGGCGATGCTCAGAGGTTACTCCTGGCTCCTCCCTCAGGAATTACTCCTGGCAGTGCTCAGGAGACTATGGGATGCACGTGATTGAACCTGGGTCGTCAATGTGCAGGGTAAATGCCCTCCCTGCTGAGCTATCGCTCCGATCCCATCATAAGTTTTCTTAAACAGCCCTCCTTCACTGCTGGCAGGAATGGCGATGGAAAACAATATGAAACTTCTCAAAAAGCTAAAAATTGAGCTTCCATATTATTCAGCAATTCAACTTCTGGGCATCTACCCTAAGGGTCCAAAACTCAATTTAGAAAAGGCATCTGCATCACTGTTCACAATCACCAGAGTCTGGAAACACCCAGGCTCTAAGATCAGATCGCTGGATAAAGAAACTATGGTACATAGACACTGTGGAATACTACTATGCTGTAAGAAAAACTGAAATCATGAAACCTGCTGCCATGTAGACAGGACTGGAGTATCATGGTGAGTTAGGGAGGAAGAGACAACAAGCTCATTTTGGATCTGTGCTCAGGGATCACTCCTGGCAGTGCTTGAGGAGCCAAGCACTATATGTGGTGCTGGAAATCAAATCCATGTCAGATGTGGTCAATGTGTACAAGATATGCAAGGTAAGTGTCTTACCCACTATACTATTTCTATATTATACTATTTCTCTAGTCCCTTTCCTTGCTTTTTCTTAAATATTTTAATTTTTTATACAACTGTGAGATACAAGTTCAAAACTGTTCATGATTGGGCTTCAGTCATACAGTATTTCAGCACCCATCCCTCCACCAGTGCCTATTTCTCACCACCAATGTCTCCAGATTCCTTCGCCCCCTCTACCAGCTGCCTCTATGGAAGGCACTTTGCCTCTTGTCTCTCTCTCTCTCTCTCTCTCTCTCTCTCTCTCTCTCTCTCTCTCCCTCCCTCCCTCCCTCCCTCCCTTCTCTATACATTGTGCCTATCCCCTAACTTCTAGAGACCACACATTCCTTGGTTTATGGCCTTTTAATCTTTATTTAAATTTTTTTTGTTTTGGTTTGGGTCCACATCCAGCTGTGCTCAGGGCTTACTCCTGGCACAGTAATCATACCGGTGTTTGGGATGAAACTGGGATCAGTCACGTGCAAGGCAAGCACCCTACCCTCTGTACTATCTCTGGCCCCTCTATTCATTCTTAAAGCAAGCAAATTTGTGGCAAAATTGCTCTTTTTTCTTCCTTCCTTCCTTCCTTCCTTCCTTCCTTCCTTCCTTCCTTCCTTCCTTCCTTCCTTCCTTCCTTCCTTCCTTCCTTCCTTCCTTCCTTCCTTCCTTCCTTCCTTCCTTCCTTCCTTCCTTCCTTCCTTCCTTCCTTCCTTCCTTCCTTCCCTTCCTTCCTTCCTTCCTTCCTTCCTTCCTTCCTTCCTTCCTTCCTTCCTTCCTTCCTTCCTTCCTTCCTTCCTTCCTTCCTTCCTTCCTTCCTTCCTTCCTTCCTTCCTTCCTTCCTTCCTTCCTTCCTTCCTTCCTTCCTTCCTTCCTTCCTTCCTTCCTTCCTTCCTTCCTTCCTTCCTTCCTTCCTTCCTTCCTTTGCTTTCTTATAAATAAATAAAGGCAGTTTTATTTACTAAATCACTATGAGATTCACAGTTACAAAGATGTTCATGATTGGATTTTATTCATACAATATTCTTTCGTAGTCATACCAAAAAGGGGGAAACTTTCAAAGTTTCTATGCAGTAATTGACTGGTCTTCAGGTTTGATCTCTGAAGGATGTGGCTTTTCACTGTGTTTACACATTTCTGTCAATGATATTTTTCCTTGCTGCTTATGAAGAAAATACTTTAACTATTCATATTTGTACTATGTCAGGGATCAGTCACATGGTTGCAAATGCATTGGGAATCACACTGGCGTGACGGGAATTCTACTCAGTGACATGGGATGCTGTCTTGGATCGAACTCTCAGCCTTGTGTATGCAAAGCAGTTTCTACTTCCCAGGACCTCATTGTCTATAATTTTCAAAGAGTTTCAGGAGGCAAAAGTGAAAACTGAAGTTTCATCAGACACGTCTAGGCAGATAGCACACTCACTGTACAGAGGATAAGACAAAGTACTAAGACTGTCAAACTCATCTTTACTCACAAATCAGTTAACTTGGAGCCAGTATTCCTATTTAGGCTTTTCATATTGAGGGGAAATTTTGTAGATGAATTTTAAATTCTTTCCTAAATCTAAAAGTTATGGCACAATAAAGTATAGTGATTCTCGAAATTTAGTGCCTCGCTCACTTACAAGACCACTGTGTGTATGTGTATCTCATATACATCCTATAGGATTTTAATAAGTTCAGAAATTTATGTGTCTTTTTCACTCATTTGTGGCATAAACTTAATGGTGAACTGAAACACATTAGAATGTAAGAATAATGAATGCTAGTTGAAATACTTGAGCTTCTTGGTCTCCAAACCTGTACTTATCAGAACTGTCACTGAATTAGGGCTCAGATTAACTCGTAATGTATTATATTGTGATGTGATATAATGGCAATTCTATAACTGATTCTATGCTTTGTGATACAGTAGCTTGCTAATATGGTATTGATCAAAGTATTCCTAAATGTCTCTTTTCCTTAAAAAAAGTATTATTTATTTATTCGTTTGCTTTTCGGGTCATACCTGGTGATGCTCAGGGGTTTCTCCTTGCTCTTCACTCAGGAATTACTCCTGACAGTGCTCAGGAGACCATATGGGATGGTAGTGATCAAACCTGGGTTGGCTATGTGTAAAGTAAATGCCCAACCCTCTATACTATCACTCTGGCTCCCCTCAATCTCTTTCATATGCACTTTTGAGGGGAATGGCCCAGGTCACCTGTCGAGGTTACTTCCACTTCATAGATGCTGTCATATCATTTTTTAAATGTCTGAATATGAATAAACTATGGACCCTTTTTATGTCATATCATTTAAATGTCACTTGTCACTCATCAATCGTCTTCCTGTTGTTCAACGATTTGCACTAGAGGGTGCCAGTAACATCTCCATTCATTGGGAATGAGGTCCATTATTGTTATTGTTTTGGCATATCGAATACTCCACAAATAGCTTGCCAGGCTCTGCTGTGGCTCTTGGTTCATTTCAGGGGCCCAGTCTTTTTCTATGTCAGATCATCAACCATCCAGGGCCTATGGGAAAGAGACCTAGGTGTAGACAAACCTGTCTCCTGTCTGCCACCTGCAGTAGCAGCCTGGCACCGCAGCCACACCTGCAACACCTCAAGGGGCAGAGCATTTAAATGTAGGCTCAATGTATTACTAACCCTTTGGTGTTTAGCAGAATGACCTCTCTCATATGTGACATATAAATAAACATAGTAAGAGAATAACAAATAGACAAAAGTAACAGAAGCCAAGAACGTGTCTACAGAACTGAGCTTACCAAGGCAGGTGGATAGGGATGGGTAAAAGTGGGGCACTGTGATAGGGAGGAAAACAAGTATTTTGATGGAAGGTGTGGTATTGGGACACTGTATGCATAAAGCCCTATCATTAACAGTACTGTAAATCAATGTGCTCAGGAAAAAATAATCAAACTTTATGAGAAATGCAAGGAAGAAATCGAATGATAAACATAAAGGGTTATGCAAAGTCTATTCCATTTCCTCTTTCCCATCTCCCTGAAAAGTTGATGATCCTAGTGATGGCATAGTATATTTATAAAAGTATACCATTTTATTTTTTTATAGAACTGTAATGTATTAGTATTTGAAGATAACATAAAATTATTTGAGATAATTTATTTGAAGATAACATCAACTTATCCTTTGCATTTTTTAGTCCACAAAGAAATCGAAGCTATATTATGAACTTATCAAAGGTCACTCAGCTAGGTAATAGCAAAATTATGAATACCAATTAACATTTTGCTCCTAAATGTGCTCATTGGGATATCATATCACGTATCACTCTAGGGTATGTAAATATCACACAGCTATTTATCATGATCTACCAAATAACAATCTTCTTCTAAGATTTTCATATCTGATTCCTATGATAATCTTTTAAGCGGGTTATTTTTAGAGTACCTACAAGTTAGAAATCAGGAATGGAGAGGTAGAATAATATCAGCAGGGTCACACAGCCAATAAAAGAAAGGGTGAGACTCGTTGTGCAAACATAAGAGTATGCTCCCAAATTGAAAGTTGATTATATGAATTACTACAGTCCAGATTAAATCAAAACACAGTTGAAGTGTTTAAACCATCTGTGTGGGTGATTCCTTATGACTGGCATTTATTATTGGCATTTGTTGTTAGCTAACAAGGCAGTGACAGCATATCTGTTTTGTAGTTAGACTTGATGGGAATCCAATCTTTTGAGTGGGGTGGTAGATCATGGACTTTGGGGTCAGTTTGATTTGTTTGGCTTTCAGTTTCCTGATACATGAGTTATGTGACCCTGAATAAATCACTAATCCCCTTCAGTCTCTTTCTTACCCCTTATCTCAATCTCACTGATAAAGAGGAAAGGAGCTTTATAGCAATGTAAACAAAGTTAATGGTTTCCCAGTGGGGCTTACTGAGTGTTTACTATTGTTCCTTTTATTATTATTTAACTGTGTTGAGTCTTGGTTTCTTTTTGGAAGCTGAAAAATGATAATGTTATCTCTTACAGAGCAATCACAGATATGTATGTAACATTGTGATTTTGTGTAACATTGACAGTAAAATGGTCATTTGAAAGTCAAGTGTGTCCTAGAAGAGGATTCTATCATCAAGTATCATAAATTCAGATAACTACTAGTCTGCTGAAATGCTTAGAGAAATAATTTTAGTGTCAGCAAAATGTGCTGGCTAAAACTAAACTAAAACTAGAAATTAGAAAATCATGAGCTTTGATAATAAGTGAATGAGTGGTCAAATGTCTTTAATAATAAAATGTATAAATAAGATATAACTATTTTATTTATATTAGAAAATATTTAATAGTAAGGGAATGAATGGTCAAAATGTCTTTAATAATAAAATTTATAAAGCAAGTTTGTTTCCAGTCTTCCTCAGGAGTCATGTTAACAAAGCTCGCTAATTCCTGAGTTAGCCAAGATATTAGACTTATGGGAGGTGATTTAACCTAGCTAAAACAGAAACAAACGGTTATGGAAGATTCTTGAGGAGGGAATAACATTGTGGCATTTCATGACTTTGCAGCAGTCTGTAGAATGTGAGGTCTTTACTCAAGTGTTTTCATGTCACTTGATGAAGTGCCAAGGTTAGGTGCTGCCTGAGTTTTATATCCAATTGACCAATTATCCTTACACTCCTCTGTAGGAAGAAAAGCTTTAGGGTTTTCCCTGAAGCTATTCCCTGCATTAAGAGGTGGTAGTGCTGTTAGTGAGTGGGGTGGGGAGGGAGCAGGGAATCCCAAACTCTTGAATTTCCTCAAGTATGCTCACTTAAAAAAGAAAAAGCTACCCAAACTTTGGAGGTGGAGGTGGGGATAAATCACCCCAAAGAGTCTTGAGGGAGGTGGGTGCCCCTATCCTCAGCTGTAGTCGTCATCTCTGGCATGGAATCCTAGAGGGCCTGGCATCCCTGTGGTGTTCCCCCCTTTAGATTTCCCAAAGGACTGACTCACACAGGGCCAAGGCGGACTATGAGACAACATGGGGAGAAAGGGCGACAGGAGAGCTAAATGTTTTCTCCCAGATGTGCATCTGGGGTAAATTAATCTCCCACCTTAATTTGTAACCCCTAGTTCCACCATCTGTGAAACAGCACTGAAAATTAAATACAGATATATTTTTGGTGTGATGTATTATGAATATTCCATAAATGTCTTCAAAAACAATTAAAAGTCAAATGTTGAAAAGTACGAGATATGTCACCACAAAAATGAAACCTAACTTTCCATGTCTCTCAAAGCATGTAATAACCTCCAGGGAATTGTTTTGATGATTATTGCCAAGTCTAAATTGGCATTTCCATTTAAGAAATAATCTTTTATTCAAATTTTACTGGCTTAAAACTGTTCTTGAATGGCATTTTCATCAAACAGTGACTTATTCTTCCTATATTAATTTGAGAGATTGAGTCATAAGAATTGTTGGAAGAAATTTTTTTTTGAAAAATTCTTTTGAACACTATCTCAATAAAGAAATGAATTTCTAACTTTGGTGTTTTAAATTATTTGACTATTGTCTAGGAAAAACGTCTTTTTGTATTTTTCAAAAGCTCCCTACTGTCATTATAATTATGACAAAGTTGTTTTGCAGGAACACTGCCCTTTCAAACTCACATGATTACACAAAGATCAATGAACAAATTCTAAATTCCTTATTTGCATTCAATTTAAGGCCATAACAATGAAGACTCAGAATATTCTGCTTAATACATTTCAGCTTTTAAGAGAATCCAAAATTGGGTCTCTTGACCTTCTTTTATAGGAATTACATGTGCGAAAAAATATTTCCTGGGCCAGAAAACTAGTACAGGGTTTAAGGCATTTGTTTAGCATGTAATCAATGTGCTACCCAACAGGCTTGTTCTTTCTTGCCTGATCCCTCAGCACAGAGCCACAGGTAAGTCTTGAGCACATATGAGTATAGCCCAAATTCCCATTCCCATCAAATTTCCTAAACTATAACCTGTCAGTTGTCATCTAGAGAGAAAAAATCCACACTGTTCCTAAATAACAATACCCAAGAAAGGTAAGAAATGCTCCTTTTTGGGAAATTGCTATGAAACCAGGAACAGAGTCAGTAACATTAGATACATGATTGTTTTATTTTGTTATAATTGTTAAAACAATCATATAATCTTTCCTCCTTTCACAAACATGTCTCTCTCCCCATCCTCTCTCCTGGCATCAAAACCAGCTAGAATGATGGTTGCCAGAATTTCCAGGTATTGGCATATACAGAAAAGTGTAATGTTTGTAAGACTATGGAGACAGTCAAGATTATATATCAACTACTTGTTTGATTTTGCACGTGACTGTAAAACCATAGTTTCCTTTTCCATTGCTCATATGTTGGATTTATGGATTGTTTCTAGTTTTTTAATAATGAAAGTACTATGAGCATTCTAGCAAAAGTTTTATTGTGGACATGGTTTAGGCACTTTATGTTCCTGGAGCATGTGGATGCCTTTGGTTTCTACTAGCATGAGATAGGACATATGGAGATATTACTGGTGCCCGCTCTAGCAAATAGATGATGAACGGGAAGATAGTGATAGTGATTTAATAGCTGAGTAAATGTTAGTGCATGATTACACAGACACACACCAGTTAATAACAGGGATACAATTAGAGGAATATGTCATCAGTCAATCTTATTATTGAACAGACCGCATAGACTGTGATTACATAATCCTAGATAGCCAAGAATGTAAGACTATACCTATAAGCTATAGATATGCAAACATGGCAGAGTCCAATTGGGCATTTTTTTGACTATCAGTTTGTATGAACAGGTCTTTTCACTCCTGGCAGTGACACAACACAGAGAAATTGAATGGATGCTGTTGCAGTGCTTATCTGTCTGTAACAATGTTACAGCCACGTAGGTTACCAAGCAAAGCAGCAGCAGATTTCACACTGATATTATTGGAGTTAAATATTGCATTCTCAAAAATGTACTATATACTATTATTAGCATTTTTATTTAACACTTGGTTTCTGGTTATTTTGAATTTATTTTATAATATTCTGTTTATTTAATATAATTTTTATTGTATGATGTTTTTAAAATAAATGCACAAATACTACTATTTTTTTTAACATTTTTGCCTTAGTGATCTGTGAAATACTTGTATTTTCCTATGTTCACATGTGTATTAAAGTTGAGAAATTCTTATTTAGCCTACCATTGTTACCATCATATTTATGTTCCCTTATTGAATGAAACAGTGTCACGTGACTGTAAAATCATAGTTTCCTTTTCCATTGCTCATATGTTGGATTTTTGGATTATTTCTAGTTTTTTAATAATGAAAGTACTATGAGCATTCTAGTAAAAGTTTTATTGTGGACATGGTTTAATTTTCCTTATCCCTGAAATGAAATGGCTGGGTAATATGGTAGATCTATGTTAAGCTTTCTACAAAAAATTTCTTTTTCAAAGTAATTATATAATTTTATACTCATACTAGAAGTGTGACCCATGTAGAAGGGTCCCCCTTACTTAGACAAATATGCCAATGCTTGGAGGTCTTGATGTTTTCAGATCAACCATTCTGGTTAGCTTGTGTGATCATGTTTGACTTTAATTTCTTTGGGAATTACACCATATGCTTATTTGGATCTTAGAAATCTTTTGTGAAGTGTTAAATATTCACCCAGGTTTTTATTTGAGTCCTATGAGTTTTTTATTTAAAATCTGTATGAATTTATATATTTATTTAATGTTAGAGTGGTTTTATATATTCTATACACAATTTCTTTCTTTGTCAGAGACATTACAAGATTTTATCAATCTTGCTGGTCTTTTCAAAAACTGTTTTAAGAATAATTAACTCTTTTTTGTTTGTTTTCTGTTAATTTCTTTGATTTTACTCATTTTAATTTTTATTCCCCTGGTAGTTTGAGTTAACACTTTGCCTTTTCTACCTTCTTAAAGAAAACTCTTCAGCCACTAAATTTAACTCTTTATATTTTCTTAATATAATAAAATGATTAATTTCTCTCTGATAACTGTGTATTACATGAAAGTTGAAATAATATTTCATTATAATTTTATTAAAACATTTTTGTTTCTTTTGTCATATTTTCCTGTTCTGATGTGTTGTTAATACCAAATTATATGGGCATTTTCTACATTTGTACTAATACAGTAGCTATTTTACTATATGTAGATATTAAAATTAAAATGAATTAAAATTAAATATCAGTTGTTAAATGACTATCAAAACCTCAAGTGATCCATAATAATTAGATAATGATGACCATATTTGAAAGGATAAATATGAAGCATTTCTATCATCGCATATTATATTTAATATGCATACATTCTATTTAAATATTTTATTATTGAGTTCTGATTTAATACTGTGACAGCTAGAGAACAATGTTCTATATGCTTTTGACTTTTGATATTTTTGAGACTTGTTTTGTGGCTCAAAAGAGTCTACCCTGATAAATCTTTTACATACATGCATGCAATACTTTTATACTATTGGGCATAGTGTTCCATAGCTATATATTAAGTCAAATAACATCTCCAGTCTTTCACAATTTTTGTAGTCCTATAAACTGTTAGAAATATAACAATAATTGTAGATGTATCTATAATTTTTAATAGTTCTGTCACATTTTAAATAGTTACATTTTCTTGATAACCTAAATTATTATTAATTTTCTTTATCTTTATGGTACTCTTTATCTTGAAGTCTTTATAGTACTCTTTATCTTGAAGTCTTTGGGGGGGTTCTTTTCGGCTTTGTAGCCAACACTGGTTGGTGTTATGGAGGGCTTGCTCCTGGCTCTGTGCTCAGGGATCAGTTCTGGTGGTGCTCAGGGGATTATAAGAGATGCCAGGCATCAAACCTGGGTCAAATGCATGCAAGGCAATTGCCCTACCTGTGTACTATCACTCTGGTCCCTTGAAATCTCTGTTTAAAATGAGCAATAGCAGATTCTTAAAAATGGTCAAATATTTGCAAGTCATATACTTTTTCATTTCTACTCTTTTGGTTCAAACTTTTGATCACCTTTCAATTATTTATTTATCTATTTTTATTGAATCACCATGCAATAGATCATCACAAAGCTATTCATAACTGAGTTTCAGTCATACAATATTCCAACACCCATTCCTCCACCAGTGTACATTTCCCAGCACCAACATCCCTAGTTTCCTTCCCCCTTCCTTTATCCTCTTCTGCATCTGTGGCAGGTGCCTTTCTTCTTGTTCTCTCTCTCTTCTTTTTGTGCATTATGATTTGCAACTGGATGGTGGCTTTGGGTTGTGGAATGACTGCTGGGGCTTCTGGAAGTACACAGAGATGGTGGGGGAGTAGCCTATCCTGACCCAGACAGAGTCTGGAGATTTCAGTAACAATACCCACATACCCAAATTTTCAGGAGATTATTATCTCAGTGAGGTCCATTCAGAGGCCATGAAGGCGATTTGGATTGTTTAAGCAAGCAGCTGCTAGGAATTCAGTTTGGACAGACATCAGGCTGACCCACACCCAACCAATCCTCCCCCTCTGTACAATCTTGTGTGGGTCCAAGTTTAACTTCAGCTTCTGATCCTTCAAGATTTATTTATGGGTCACTTAACTGAACCACGGCAGTTAATCGTGCTTGTATGTCTGAGCCGGACGTGGTCTGTGGGTGTGATTCCTACATACCTACCTTTTGGCTGTTAAATTTCTCTGGAAACATGACCCTGAGTTATTGGAGTCTGGTCAGAGACACAGCAGCTATTTTGGGGTATCAGGAAACCTGAGGGCATCCTCACTGCTGATGCATTCACCAGAGGAACCAGGACCAAAATCAGAGCTGCTGCCTTTTATGGTTTGGGTGCTCTGGGTGGGCTGCAGCCACCAGTCCAGCAAAACCTGACCAGGGAGCACAAGCCCCCGACCTCAACCCTTGGTCTTTAGACGGTTGGTGCTCAGGGAGGTTTTCCTCCATATCATGCGGCAGATGGCATGCACTGTTCTAGGAAGAAAGGGCGGCAGGACTGCCTTGTGGGCAATGAATTGCCGGGGCCCGTGGCGGAAACCCGGGCGTCTCCCCAGCTCCACACCTCAGCACAGGTGCTCCACAACCCGGTTCAGATATGTTAAAACACTGCTGCAGCCTATTGTGCCCAGAGCTATGTGGGCTCTGCCAGCTGGCAGTGGAGCTGCTGACAGCCTCATGTGTCACTATGGCTGGCACTGCGTGGTACATGACCGGTCAGTTCCCTTTAATGGAGCATTCTCTGAGCCAGGATATCTACAGAACACCCATGTTCACCCTCACAGAAATTGTGTGGCACCATTAACTGGTCATTACAGACATGGGGCAGAGCTGCTACTTGTTTTCCCTGTGCCCAGCTGCTCACGAGGCACCCCGGAGGGATGGTGGGTTCTAGCCCTGGCCCGCCACCCCAGCAGGGCCTCACAACAAGCCAGACGACCCCCCCACCCCATGAGGGCTGCCATCTTCCACATCTGACTTCCCTCTTGTCAGAACTCCACCCAGCAGAAGATGAGCCTATCACAGCCCGGCTCGCACGGCCGCATTCATCAATAAATGCTATATTTAGAGGTGACTACAAGAGTATGCCACCCACACGGCAAGCCTGGCAAGCTGCCCATGTCATATTTGATATGCCAAATACCAGTAACAATTATATTAGGTCATTTCCATGACCAAATATAATAAAACAATTATATTAGGTCATTCCCATGACATAATATAATTGCCGGAGGCTCTTTATGTTCCTGGAGCAAGCAGGTGCCCTTGGGCTCTACTAGCATGAGACAGGATATATGGAGATGTTACTGGTGCCCGTTCGAGCAAATAGATGATGAACGGGAAGACAGTGATTAATTGGTCAAAGTGCTGAGAGCTGCTGACCATCTGCCAGCTCCAGCACTTGCTGCAGTACCATCATCAGCTTGCCCCAGTCTCCCTTTGAATCATCTTTAGAGTCAAAGAAATTTTGCTTAACAAAAACATCCATTTTATAGGCCAGAGAGATAATACAGTGGGTAAAGTGTTTGCCTGGCATGTAGTATGATATGTTTGGGTCCTAAGCAAATCAGTTTGTTCCCTGAGCACTGCCACAAGTGATCCCTGAGAGCAGTCACGGGTAAGCCCTGAGCATCACTGGGTGTGGTGTGTCCTAAAACCAGACAGAAAATCAAAGGTATACGAATATCTAT
The DNA here is from genome assembly GCA_021461705.1 of Cryptotis parvus. NCBI lineage: Eukaryota > Metazoa > Chordata > Mammalia > Eulipotyphla > Soricidae > Cryptotis > Cryptotis parvus. Next base: position 72,877 of record JAJIBD010007252.1, on the reverse strand, counting down.
TGGGTCATTTTTTAGCAAAATATGACAGTTTGTGTCTTGTAATTTTACTCTTAAGTACATATATAGTTGCTGATATATGTGGGTTTTAATATACTACAGTGATACTTGATTTATATATATATTTTATTGACTCTTTTTTGCTTCTTTCCTTATACCTCTTCACTTCGTATAAATTGCATACTTTTTATATTCACTTTTATTTTGTGTTAATTATCATTATGTTTCTATGCTATTTTTTACTCATACTTTTTAATATTTTACTATAACACAGTGAGATATACTATTACAAAGATGTTCATGTTTGGGTTTCAGTCATACAGTGTTCCAGAACCATCCCTCCACCAATGCCCATTTCCCACCATCAATGTCCCCAATTC
>JAJIBD010007252.1:0-67500 GCA_021461705.1 Cryptotis parvus | reverse complement strand
CCTAATACATCAAGATCCTTTGTGAGCTGTATTACGGATTCACCACCAGGATCTCACCATTCTACAAAAAGTGATCATCAATGTCAGAAGAGGGGTTTGGCAGGAGATACCATTTCACCAAAACTCTTCAGCGCCACCCTCGAGAACATCATGTGACATTTAGAATGGGAAGGAATGGGAGTGAAGATAGTGAATGGTTGGCAACTATACCACCTCCCGCTTTGCTGATCACATCGTTCTAATAACACCAAACATTAGCCAAGCGGCACACATGGTGGCTGACTTTGAATCTCAACAAAACTATGTTCATGAAAAATGAACTAGTTCCAGAGGCCCCATTCACTCTCAATGGAAAAAACATCTCTGAATGCAGCAGTTATGTGTACCTAGGTTGAGAAGTCAACATGATAAACGACCTAAAACCTGAGCTGCGAGAAAGAAGAGAGTGGCATGGACTGCCTTCAAAGGCATTGAAGAAATAGACAAAAGAACAAAGAATCTCCAACTCCGGGCACATCTCTTTGACTCTACCATTCTCCCTGCATTAACATACGCCTCAGAGACCTGGGCCCTACGAAAGCAGGATGAGAATGCTATTTGGGTCTCCCAGAGAGGAATCGAAAGAGCTATGCTTGGAATATCATGCCTCACTCAAGTGAGATAAGGAATCTGGAGCTCCGACCTCTGTCGCTGTTCCAGAGTCAGGGACACTGTGTTGTTTGCCAAGACATCGAAAATAAGATGGGCTGGACATGTAATGCGATTTGTAGACAACTGCTGGACTAGAGCTGTTACCGAATGAATCCCACGGGACATCAAAAGATAATGTGGCCATCCACCTACAAGATGGTCAGACTACTTCGTCAAGACCCTTAACGAGCAGTTTGAGGCTCTTCATATTCCTGAAGCAACCAGATGCCATTGGGCTACACTGGCACATGATAGGGTCAAATGGAAATATTACTGGCGCCCACTCGAGCAAATCAATGAATAACGGGATGTCAAGGGATATATATATATCATATATATTTATATATATGATGTATTTATATATATCATATATATTTATATTATATATCATATATATTTATGTCATGCAAATAAATGCAGTCATTCTATATCATATTTTTTCCTTCTGGCTAATTTCACTCAACATGATACTCTCCATGTCCATCCATTTATAGTCAAATTTCATGACTTCTTTTTTTTTCTAACAGTTGCATAGTATTCCATGTGTAGATGTACCAAAGTTTCTTTATCCAGTCATCAATTCTCGGGCACTCTGGTTGTTTCCAGATTCTGGCTATTGTGAATAGTGCTGCTATGAACATAAACATGGGGATGGTGTTTCTGTTGTGTGTTTTGGCTTCCCAGGGTATATTCCCAGAAGTGGTATGGTTGGGTAAAATTGTAGTTCAATTTCTAGTCTTTGGAGGAATGTCCATATTGTTTTCCAAAAAGGCTGTATTAGTCGAAATTCCACCAACAGATTAATAGCCAGATTAATCCAGTCTCCAGCCTGGCCTGTCAGAAACCCAGCCGATAAGGACCCACCACACAGAGACCCGCTCTTCAAGGAGAGTATTTCAAGTGCAGGAATGCTTGAGCCTAAGACACAGGTACACCCAGTAGAGCAGAAACCAGATTTCCCTGTTGCACGTGGCGCTATCTGGCCGCTGCGATTACCTCCAAATTACCATAAATCTTCTACCCACCCCTCTGAGAGAGCCCCACAAAGTAATGAGAATATAGCACCCGCATGGCAGAGCCTGGCAAGCTGTCAGGATGCGTGTTCAATATGCCAAATCCAGTAACAGAAATGCTTATTTTCCTGACCCCGAAAGAGCCCTTAATATGACAGCAGTAAGAAAGGCAAAAAAAGCAGTGCCTGATAAAATTTCATGGCCATCCTAGGCTGCCAAAACGAAGAAGGACTAAAATTACTGTCTGTATTTTCAATGCATGTAGGTTGGCATCGGAAGCATATATTGAGGATCTGATGCTGCAAGTCAAAAGATCAAGTATGACATCGTTGGTCTGACTGAGACGCGGGAGGCGCCAGTTGCATCATGCTGTTTTTGACACCGAAGAAGAATTGTTCCTTGGAACATGCGACCGAAAAGAGGCATCGGTGGCATTGGTATCCTTGTCAACATGAACATGGTCGTAAACATTGATTCATTTGAATGCCTAACAAACTGAATAGGACGATTACACTTGAGTTGTGGCCCACTCCCAGCAATTTCAATCTTCATTGTCTATGCACCAACATCCACATACAAAGAAGATGAAATTGAGAAATTCTACATGGAATTGGAGGAGTTCTATAAAAAAGATCACACTTTCTACAAGATCATAGTCAGTGATTTTAGTGCCAAGATAGGACCAAGAAAATCGGCTGAAGAACTCCACATCAGGACCCATGGCCTAGAATGGAACGAACAGGGTGAGAGACTATCTGAATTCATCATGTCCACCAAGACCATTCATGGGAACTCACAGTTCCAGAAGGCTGAAGTGAAACGTTGGACATGGGAATCTCCCTGGCGGACAGTTCCACAATGAAATTGACCACATCATCTTCAATCGACGGTTTTGTCTGACCGATGTAGCTGTCGTCCCCAAATTCCAAACAGGATCGGACCACCGTCTCCTTCATGCAAAATTCTACTTCCCGCAATGGGGAGAAAAGGCTGCAAAGTTTAAGAAGAGAACTCCCAGAACGACCACCAACTGGGAACTCTTTGGCACCATTGCAGCAACATGGGAAGATACCACCATTGACAACATCGATAAAAAAATACAACCGACTGGTTCAGCACCACCATGATTGTGCGAAGAATGCTGAGAGAGAGAAAGACACAAAAGGAGGCTGTCTTCAGAAACTCTCGAGCTCATTCGCCAACGTGGCAAGGCACGAGCCTCAGGAGACCAAATGCTAACGTCCAAGCTTGCTAAACTGTGCAGAGAAGCGATAAAAGAAGACCTCAAAGACAGAAGAGCAGAAATACTGGAAGATGCAGCAGAAGCCAGGAAAAGCATTCGCGACTGCCCGCCTGTCCTTTGCCAACTATAAGACCAAGATGACTGCCCTCCGACGCCCTGATGGATCTATCACATCTTCCAGAAAGGCAATGGAGAAGATTGTCCATGACTTCTACTCAAATCTCTTTGATAGCCACATCCACCTGCCCACATACCAAATTCCACAGGATGGATATGTGATTCCCAACGTTCTCCCTTCTGAAATCCTACATGCCATCTCGTCGGTAAAGAAGGGAACAGCACCAGGCCCAGACAAAGTCAGACCCAAACACCTGAAGAATCTGCCGTCGGTACACATCAATACAGTAGCTCGGCTCTTCACACGCTACCTGTCCTAATGGAAGGTGCCCTCCCAAAGGAAAACCAGCAGAACAGTTCTACTGTTCAAGAAGGGAGACATTCACGACATCAGCAACTATCGCCCCATCTGCCTGTTGTCTGTCATCTACAAGCTGTTTACACGAGTCATCCTGAACAGGATTAACAGAACATTAGATGAAGGACAACCATGCGAGCAAGCAGGCTTCCGGAAAGAATTCAGCACAATCGACCATATCCACACTGTAACCAAGCTCATTGAGGTTTGTAGGGAGTACAAGATGCCACTCTGTCTCATGTTCATTGGTGTACAGAAAGCCTTTGATTCTGTGGAGACTGAAGCAGTCATCGAAGCCCTAGCCAAACAGGGTGTTCAAACCCAATACATCAAGATCCTTCATGAGCTGTATTACAGATTCACCACCAGGATCTCACCATTCTACAAAGAAGTGATCATTGATGTGAAAAGAGGGGTTCGACAGGGTGATACCATTTCACCAAAACTCTTCAGCGCCACCCCTCGAGAACATCATGTGACAATTAGAATGGGAAGGAATGGGAGTGAAGATAGATGGTCGGCAACTACACAACCTCTGCTTCTCTGATGACATTGTTCTAACAACACCAAACATTAGCCAAGCAGCACAAATGCTGGCTGACTTTGACCAAGAAGGTGGAAAGATAGGTCTACAGTTGAATCTAAAGAAAACAATGTTCATGAAGAATGAACTAGTTCCAGAGGCCCCATTCACTCTCAATGGAATAAACATCTCTGAATGCAGCAGTCATGTGTACCTAGGTTGAGAAATCAACATGATGAATGACCTAAAAACTGAGCTGTGCAGGAGGAAGAGAGCGGGTGGAATGCCTTCAAAGGCATTGAAGAAATAGCTAAAAGGACAAAGAACCTCCAGCTCTGGGCACATCTCTTTGACTCCATGATTCTCCCTGCATTAACATATGCCTCAGAGACCTGGGCCCTACAAAAGCAGGATGAGAATGCTATTCTGGTCTCCCAGAGAGGAATCAAAAGAGCTATGCTTGGAATATCACGCCTCACTCAAGTGAGAGAAGAAATCTGGAGTTCTGACCTCTGTCGCTATTCCAGAATCAGGGACGCTGTCTCATTTGCCAAGGCATTGAAAATCAGATGGGCTGGACATGTAATGTGATTTGGAGACAACTGCTGGTCTAGAGCCATTACCGACTGGATCCCACGGGATGTCAAAAGATCACATGGCCGCCCACCTACAAGATGGTCAGGCTTCCTTTTCAAGACCCTGAAGGAACGGTTTGAGGCTCTTCATATTCCTGAATCAACCAGATGCCATTGGGCTACATTGGCACGTGATAGGGTCCAATGGAAATGTTACTGGCGCCCGCTCAAGCAAATCGATGAATAACGGGATTCAAGTGATCAAGTGATCCCACCAACAATGGATGAGAGTCCCCTTTCTCCCGGCATTCACACACCAGCACTTGTTCTTGCTCTTCTGAACATGTGCCAGTATCTGTAATGTGAGATGATATCTCATTGTTGTTTTCATTTGCTTCTCTGTGATGACGAATGATGATGAGCAGTTTTCCATGTTTTTGGCCATTCGAATTTCCTCCTTGTCAAAGTTTCTGTTCATTTCTTCTCCCCATATTTTGATGGGGTTGACTACAACCTGTTTTATTTTTAGCATTGAATTTTACCCCACTCTATCATTATATACATTTTCTATTTTATGATTTTTTCCTAATTTGGAGGTAAACACAGATTTACACAGGGGTTACTCCTGGTTCTAAGTTCCGGGATGATACTTGGTGTCAGACTGAACTGGAGTTGGCCACCTGAAAGGAAAAATGCCTTTAACTGTATACTATCTCTGTCTTTTTAGTTATATTTTGGCATAAGTGTGTGCCTGATAATTCTAACATGCCTTGTTTGTAGGTCTGTTTTGAGCTACTATTTTCTCTTTGAGGAAAGAGTCACTTTTCCTTACTTCTTCCTGTGTTTTTTTTTTTTTGCTTTTTTGGGTCACACCCAGAAATGCTCAGAGATTTTTCCTGACTCTGCACTCAGGAATTACTCTTGGTGATGCTTGGGGGACCATAAGGGATGCCGGGGATCAAACCTGGGCCGTCACAGGCCGGCCGGCGTGCAAGGCAATGCCCTACCCGCTGGACTATCGCTCCAGCTCCACTTCTTCATGTGTCTTATACTTTATTTTGATTGAGTTTAGACATCACAAATTGAAATAGTACAGTGTGAAGAAAATGCTGCTCATTGTTACAATGGTAGATGATCTCTGCCTTGAGGTTATTTTTTGACAAGGTTTGAGATCATTTAATGAAATAGATGTAGCTCTGTAAATTTTGCTATTTTGGTTATATTTAATTCATCACAGGCTTCATATTTTCTCATGAAGGGATCATAAGCATTACCCTATAATACTCTCCCCAAGAAGGCCATACTGTCCCCATGAGGGATGCTGGAGACCCAGAGTAGCAGAATTAACTTCAGTGCATTGGCACGTGAGGTTTATTCACTGAAACAAGTGAAAAGTGGACGGCCAACCAAAAAATTGGGAACATCTGTTTTAGCAGAACTTGGGATGCAAACCCCTAGGGAAAATTTTCGTTTCTCTAGTACATTCTATTTGCTTTTGCCTCCTGCCCTTCCCTCACTCTCCCCCTCTCCCAAATGCACTGGCCTCTGCCTTGTGCTCACAGCCAGGTCTGTGTGCACTTTTCCAGTTCCTGGTTCTTGCCCTTGGACTTTGGTTGGCTCAAACCACTTGTGTTTGGGGTGAGGGAACTTCTTCGACTTTCCTTCCTTGGTGTGGAGAAGCATATCACTAACCTATGAGAGGTGCTCCCCACGGTGCTCCTGGCACTGTAGTTCACCTCCTGGGGAAAAAGAGGGGACATTTCCCCCAGCAATGCAGCACCCTAGGCAGAGGTCATCGCTGCTCAACTTTACCACTAGGATCAGTGGCTGGGACTCAGTTTTCCTTCCACATGCTTCCACAGTCCAAACTCTTATGCCTTGGGGGTCGCTAGGTTCTTTCATCTCCAACCAGGTTATGCTGTGAATACTCAATGATGGCCCCTGGGTAAGTCCATTCTCCTGTGTCTGAGCTCCTGAATATTCTAAGTCTCTTCAAATTTGTGTTAGAGGCTCGGCTGTTCCCTTTATTTAAAAAAAAGAATTTTTGGGGGCGGGCGATAGCCCAGTGGGTAGGGCATTTGCCTTGCATGCGGCTGGCCTGTGCCGTCCTGGGTTCGATCCCTGGCATCCCATATGGTCCCCCGAGCACCACCAGGAGTAACTCCTGAGTGCAGAGCCAGGAGAAACCCCTGAGCATTGCCAGGTGTGACCCAAAAAAGCAAAAAAAAAAAAATAATAATAATAATAATTTAAAAAATTTTTTTCCAGCAAGATTAAGGATAACAACAATTTCTCCCATTGTCATTTTCTCTTTTGGAATTGGTTTCTTTTATATCCTGCATACTCTTATTGTCTTTTATAAAATTATGACTCTGTACTTTATCTGGGTGGTTCTTATTGTCAGGTGGTAAAACTGTTCTCGTGACTTTTCATATTCCAAGTGGAACTGGAAACCAATGTCACTATTTCTACAGGTTTAATATTGAAACAGATACACACATATCCTAATCAACTTTTTAATGCTTCAAATTTTCATAATCACCAATGAAAACATTTTCACAGAGAGGTGTTTAAAATTAATACCCTTTATATATATTAAACTTTTCAATCACCCAATTAAGTTCCCAGTGTTTAAAGTTGTATTTAAAGAATCTAGCTTCCTTTCCTTTTACTAATAACTGGTTAAATTTTATTCTGTCATAATGAAAAGCCAGCATTTGTGCCGCTTGGCTAATGTTTGGTGTTATTAGAACGATGTCATCAGCAAAACGGAGGTGGTGTAGTTACCGACCATCTATCTTCACTCCCATTCCTTCCCATTCTAATTCTCTCATGATGTTCTCTAGGGTAGCACTGAAGAGTTTTGGTGAAATGGTATCACCCTGTCGAACCCCTCTTTTCACATCAATGATCACTTCCTTGTAGAATGGTGAGATCCTGGTGGTGAATCCGTCATACAGCTCACGAAGGATCTTGATGTATTGGGTTTGAACACCCTGTTTGGCTAGGGCTTCGATGACTGCTTCAGTCTCCACAGAATCAAAAGGCTTTCTGTAAATCAATGAACATGAGACAGAGCGGCATTTTGTACTCCCTACAAACCTCAATGAGTTTGGTTACTGTGTGGATATGGTCGATTGTGCTGAATCCTTTCTGGAAGCCAGCTTGCTTGCATGGTTGTTCTTCATCTAGTGTTCTGCCAATCCTGTTCAGGATGACTCGAGCGAACAGCTTGTAGATGATGGACAACAGGCAGATGGGGCGATAGTTGCCAATGTCGTGAATGTCTCCCTTCTTGAACAGTAGAACTTTCCTGCTGGTTTTCCATTGGGAAGGCACCTTCCATTCGGACAGGTAGCATGTGAAGAGCCGAGCTAGTGTATTGATGAGTGCCAACGGCAGATTCTTCAGGTGTTCGGGTCTGACTTTGTCTGGGCCTGGTGCTGTTCCCTTCTTTACCGACAAGATGGCATGTCGGATTTCAGAAGGGAGAATGTTGAGAATGACATATCCATCCTGTGGAATTTGGTATGGGTTAGTATACTGGCTGACTTCGACCGAGAATGTGGAAAGATACGTCTACAGCTGAATCTAAAGAAAACAATGTTTATGAAAAAATGAACTAGTTCCAGAGGCCCCATTCACTCTCAATGGAACAAACATCTCTGAGTGCAGCAGTTATGTGTACCTAGGTCGAGAAATCAACATGATGAATGACCTAAAACCTGAGCTGCGCAGGAGGAAGAGAGAGCGGCATGAAATGCCTTTAAAGGCATCGAAGAAATAGCTAAAAGGACAAAGAAACTCCGGCTCCGGGCACATCTATTTGACTCCACCATTCTCCCTGCATTAATATACGCTTCAGAGACCTGGGCCCTACAAAAGCAGGATGAGAATGCTATTCGGGTCTCCCAGAGAGGAATCGAAAGAGCTATGCTTGGAATATCACGCCTCACTCAAGTGAGAGAAGGAATCCGGAGTTCTGACCTCTGTCGCTATTCCAGAATCAGGGACGCTGTCTCGTTTACCAAGGCATTAAAAATCAGATGAGCTGGACATGTAATGCGATTTGGAGACAACCGCTGGACTAGAGCCGTTACCGACTAGATACCACTGGATGTCAAAAGATCACGTGGCTGCCCACCTACAAGATGGTCAGACTTCCTTGTCAAGACCCTGAAGGAACGGTTTGAGGCTCTTCATATTCCTGAATCAACCAGATGCCATCGGGCTACATTGGCATGTGATAGGGTCCAATGGAAATGTTACTGGCACCTGCTCGAGCAAATCGATGAATAACGGATTCAAGTGGTCAAGTGATCATAATGCAAAAATAGTTCTAATAAAATGCTATCTTGCATAACAAGCTAGTGAAAACAACACTGACGTTCAATTGTACAGAGCACAAATGACAAAGCATTAAACTGGAAGCTCATTGGGCTGCTAATAAACTCTTACCTACAAGTTAACAATGATGTGAAATAGTGACTTGGGACTCTCCTGCTGAAGCCTGCATCCCAACAATTTGCATTCCCTTGCACCTTGGGCGGTAAGCTCAATTCTGAGGACATTTTGAGCATAAATCCTGTAGAATCTCTAAATACTTTGTCCAAGATGGGCAGCAGATTGCTGATATCCCAATGGTGGCCCCTTGATAGAACCATGGACCCAGCTTTATATCTCACTCACTAGGTCCCTTCAAGGAGCCCTGGAAAAAAAATGTTATGGCTAAATTGTCTGGTCTGGTGATCCCGTGTCTCCAGGCTTCTGGGCTGTGCAAAGTCTAACTGTGTTTGTCTGTCACAGTCAATAAGTGATTGGGAAGCTCAGAAGCAGAGTTTACATCACATAGTACCAAGTTCCTTAGCCTCCCATGTCTCCTCTTCCTGAATTCTACATGTCTGTGCTTTGTTCCCCCTCATCAGATTGTCAGATAAGATGAAAAATCAAAAACATCTGAAATATTGCATGCAACACTCTAAAATCATTACTCACTCTTGGGAAAGAATATTCACCCAATACCCATCTGATAAGGGGTTAATATCCAGGATATATCAGGCACTGGTAGAACTTTACAAGAAGAAAACAAACAACCCCATCAAAAAATGGGGAGAAGAAATGAACAGAAACTTCAGCAAGGAAGAAACTTGAATGGACAAAAAAACATGAAAAAATGCTCATCATCACTAATCATCAGAGAGATGCAAATCAAAACAGCAATGAGATACCACTTTACACCACAGTAAATACACTTGCACATATTCAAAGAGCAAGAACAACAAGTGCTGGGTGTGGGGAAAAGGGGACACTCATCCATTGTTGGTGGGAATGCCAGCTGGTACAGCCTTTCTGGAAAAAAATATGGACATTCCTCCAAAGACTAGAAATTGAACTCCCATTTGACCCAGTCATACCACTCCTGGGAATCTACTCTGGGAAACCAAAAATACGCAGTGGAAACACCATTCCTACTTTTATGTTCATAGCAGCATTATTCACAATAGCCAGAATCTGGAAGCAACCAGAGTGCCCGAAAATCGATGACTGGGTAAAGAAGCTTTGGTACATCTACACAATGGAATACTATGCAGCTGTTAGGTAAAATGAAGTTATAAAATTTGCCTAAAAATGGATGGACATGGAGAAGATTATGTTGAGCGAAATTAGCTAGAAGGAGAGAGACAGGTACAGAATGATTGCATTTATTTGCATAACATAAATATATATGTACATATTATGATACCAATATCCAAGGTCAAGTGAAACATATATCAGGAGGTCTTGTCAAAGGTGGAAATTATCACAAACGTGTGGGAGTCAGAGGCTAGGTAAGACAAAAAATGGAACAGTGTGCTAACAATTGTCAAGGGTACTAATGCCAACCTAGAACTGAGCATTAAATAGAGGCAAAAGGATACACACGACAAACCTTTAATGTTTGTTCTGTAATCCATAGTCTGGAGGGGAAGGAAAAGAGAAAAGAGAGAGAAAGGGAAGGAAATAAAGAACCTGCCATGGAGGAGTGCTGGGGGAGGGGGGAGGGAACGGGGACATCTGGTGGAGGGATGGGTGCTGGAACACTGTATGACTAAAACCCAAATATGAACTTTTTAATTGTATATCTTTGTAATTGTAAAAATAAAAAATTAAAAAATCATTACTCATTCTTTATCTGACTCTCTTTTTAATTAGCTTTAGGGTGGATCTAGGCTGGAGTCAACTAAGCTGAAAGTGTAGAGAATTCCCAGTTTGCTCTTAGACATTTTCAATTATGGAGACAGGACTATACTTTGATTTGCTAGGTCTGGACACTGAACTCCACTGCATGGAATCAATAATGAAAACGGCCCATTATTTCAGCTTTGATTAGCTGTGTTGAATTAACCGGCACACTGAACTTCTGGATCTTTCTCCACACCTCTCTCTCTCTCAGTCTGATGGGATTGGGTGAGATGGAAAGGAGATAGTGAACACACATGCTAATGGTATAATTTAAACTGCTCTGCAGAGGTAAGAGTCAGCAGGACGGTTACAGACCCAACTCTATCTATCTAGTTAAAATGCCCGAGCTCTTTAAAAATGTATTTTTGGCTGGCTCTCATTTCAGGCATGCGGCAGTCCCTGGGGGCAGAAAGAAGCCTATGATTGTGGGAGTCTAAAGCTCAGGCCTCACTTTGAATCTTGACTCCACCCATTTAACTAGCTGTGGGGTACTGGCCAAGCTACTTGCCTTTTCTAAGCCTCAGTCTCTCATAGTAAAAAAAAATAAAGAAAGAAAGAATTTACTGTACAGAGCTCACAGGGTGCTTAGCTCAGGCTTTACAGGGCATCCGTAAGCAGCAGCAAACTCAGGCTCTTTTGGATTTACCCCAAGGACGTGTGAGTGCTCCTTCTATCACATCAAACAGGAGAGCGTCTTTGCTATCCTTTTGTGCACATTTCCTTTAGCTATTGACAGATGGTCTGTGAAAATAAATAGTCAATGAATAAAAAGTGTGGGAAACGCTACACCTGACACATGATGCCCCTACTCCAGTTTTGAAGTACACCCTAGAATCAGGGTTAAATTCCTGGCACTAAAATCCCCAATGTTTGATATCTACATTTTAAAAATGTAAGCATTTCTTAAAAGTTAATTCTAAAATGTTTGTGTCAGTTAATTTTAGACCAGAATAACTGTACAGCTGATGGAAAAGGCATGCCCAGGCCCCTCAGACCACACCCTGGACCTCTCCTTCAGCAAAGGTAGCTGCCATCAATCACTGCTAGTCAGCCAGAACCTCACACATTGCTTTCACTTGCTGTTTCCCTATTTTGTTCTGGCTTTAATAGTCTTATCTCCCTTCCAGGCTCCCCCCACACACACACCACCACCTCTAAGATTTCATGCCACCCTGCAGTTCTATATTGCAAAGTAAGATTAAAAAGAAACTAATAAGCCCAGGGCAATTGGCTGATTGGTGAATTCAACGACCAAGCCATCTACACAATATTATGACTATTTTTCCTCCCAGCAACTCCACATACGTCAGCTCCTTTATAGTGTATTTTAGTAAAAAGGAGCCTGAAAATTCACCAGTAATCCTAAGATAAGTGGAATTTCGAGATGCAGTAAGCTTTAGAAATGGGATCCAGATGCATTGTCTAAGCTCCTTTAAATCACCAAAAAGCAAGTCAAGGTGGCCTGACTGATGAAATGATTAATTCTGCCTGGATTGAATTTCTGGCATTTTTGGAATTCAACTATGGTCCAGATTAAAGCATTAGTCTTTTAGCTGGAAACCTACATCTGGTTTCTCCCTGGTGTGTATGTGCCGTTCCCATGAAACACCAATTGTCATCCATCAAACTCAGCTTAGATTTTACTGCCTCTCTGAATCTTCCATCCTTACCTCCTTCCCAATACCCTTCCTCATAATTACCCTTAAATTCATGTGCATGTTCTCGCCACCACCTCCTAGTTTACACTATGAACTGTTTACCAGTCTGTCCTCCTCTTGCTCACCAAAAGGTACATTTTAGATATGCTGTGGGAGCATGGAGTCTCATCACACACAGGGTAGCAAATCCAAGTGGCTGCCACCACAAAAATAAATCAGGACACATTACACTGCAGAGATAACAGTCACTCCATGATCATGTAATATTATGCAAGAATGATACAGCAACTGGGTACAACAAGATCAGTAATGTGAACACCATTATAAACCCATTACATTAACCATAACAAATCAAAATTGAATGTTAGAGCAGGTGGCAGGGGCATAGGACTGCTAATATTTTGATTTTGGTCCACTGAGATAGAATTTGGACTTCTGATATCTTCAGCTAGAAAATAATAATGCTGTATTAGTTCAAGCTATCATGTGAGTGAAAATTTATAACAGCAATAATAGGAATCAAATACAGATTTCAGCCCCTGCCGTGTTGTGTTTTTATCTTGGTGACTTTCAATCACTGTGTTTCTTAACCTACTTGTTATTTATCCTAAGAGTAGATATGGCCCAGATTTTCCATCTTGGAATTTGAGGGATTTGGGGTTTCCCAAGTGGTGTTCAGGAATCCTGGGTGCCTCTTCCAAAGATTTTTTTCTTTCTGGATCACACCCAGGGATGCTCAGAGAGTACTCCTGGCTCTGTGCTCAGGAATTACTGCTGGTGGTGATCAGGGGACCATATGGGATGCTGGCGATAGAACCCTGGTTGGCTGCATGCAAGGCAAATGCCTTATCCACTGTATTATCTCTCCAGCCTACCTCTTCCAGATATTTGTGACCCAGTGGTTCAAAGCAGGGCTGAGGCCTCTGTGCTATTTAAGCTCTGCAGTACTAGTGATTAACTCCGTCATACTGGCAGAGCTGTGGTGAAGGTGGGGATGGGCCTCCAGGGTTATACCCAGTGGTGATTAGGGGAGCATGTGGTACGTGCTGGAGATCAAAATGGGGTCAGCTACATTCAAGGTACATACTTTCACCTTTAAACTATCTGGTACCATCTCACACCACAGAGATTGGCACACATCCAAAACAGCAAGAACAACCGGTGCTGGCGTGGATGTGGAGAAAAAGGGACTCTCATCCACTGTTGGTGGGAGTGCCGACTGGTCCAGCCCTTTTGGAAAACAATATGGGCATTCTTCCGAAAAACTAGACATTGAGCTCCCATTTGATCCAGCAATAGCACTCCTGGGAATATACCCAAGAGACCGAAAAACACATAGCAGAAACACTATCTGTACTTCTTTATTCATCTCTGCGCTATTCACTATAGCTAGAATCTGGAAACAACCTAAATGCCCGAGAACAGAGGACTGTCTAAAGAAACTGTGGTTCATCTACACTATGGAACACTATGCGGCTGTCAGAAAAGATGAAATTATGAAATTTACCTGCAAATGGATGGACATGGAGTTTATCGGTGCTGAGTGAAATTAGTCAGAAGAAAAAGGACAAATATAGAATGACTACATTCATTTATAGGATATAAATAGATACCAGTGTTTTACTAAATGTGTCAAATGGTAATGGCAGATTAAAACTCACTATTGAATATACACAAGGAGACTCAAATGATAAACTCTAAATATCTGCAGGGCTAGCCACAATGTGTAAAAGAAGAGGGAGAGAGATGCAGAGACAGAGAGACAGAGAGAGAAAGAGAGGAAACAGGGCTACCTGCTGTTGAGGCAGCCTGGGGGTGGGTGGGAGGGGTGGGGTACATTGGTGGTGGAAATGGGGCACTGGTGGAGGGATGGGTGCTGGAATACTGTATTACCAAGAACCAATTGTGAACACCTTTGTAATTGTATGCCTCACGGTGGTATAATAATAAAAAAAAACTATCTGGTACCTCAAAGTTTGTTTTATGTGAACCAAGTCTAGGGTAAAATTGGAAAACAAATGGATTTAAATATTGTGTCTCAATGCTCAGCATAAAGGGTGTTTTGTAACTATATAATCTGAATAATATAATCAACAAAACTGAAAGCTATGAGATCAAAATCACAATATCAAACTTAAAAATGTGCATGCAAGGGAGATTTGGTATGTGGGTAAAGGGGGCATTGGTCGAGGGAAGTTGATACTGGTAAAGGGATTAGTATTGGAAAATTGTGTGCCTGAAACTCAACAATGTATATCTGTGTAAAACACAGTGACTTAAAACAAAGCCTCTTAAATGACTTTGGATAGCTAAGAGGCTATAGTTTCATCTTTTCCCAAGGTTGATTCTTCTGATTATCCTTTGAGACACTCTTCTATCAAATGCAATTTCTTTTGTTTGGAGAAAGAAAATAAACCTGATCATTTGGCCAGTACTATCTTCTTCCCCAAATATTATTCTTTATTAGACTTCATTTTCTGGGTATTGTGTTTTGTCTTTCACAATATTATCACTCCGCTATAATGAGGCTTTTAAATTTCAATTCTCTATAATAATTATAGGATTCTTTCTTTTTGCTTTTTTTTTGGGGGGTCACACCCAGCAACACTCACTTGAGTGAGGCGTGATATTCCAGCATAGCTCTTTTTTACTTTTTTGGGTCTCACCTGGCAATGCTCAGGGGATACTCCTGGCTCTTTCTCAGGAATTACTTCTGGCAGTGCTCAGGGGACCATATGGGATGCTGGGGATCGAACCCGGTTGGCCGCATGCAAGGCAAACATCCTACCCATTTGCTATCATTCCGCCTCCCCTAGAATTATTTATTTTACTTCTATTTTTCTGACAGGAAACAGCTGCAAAGTTGAGTATGCCCAATGTCATCTGGCACATGAGTTCAAACATGGATACTATTTTCAGAAGTCCATCTGCCAAGCCATCAACTCTATAGCTTTAGCATGAGTGATGACTGTGTTAGGAAGATGAGACCTTCCTCAGACACATCATTGGGCTTTTAGGTTGAGAGTATGGAGCAGACACTATAGCTGTTGCAGATATGAACACAGTGGGAAGGAGCATTTTCAGAAAGGAGAAAACTCTGGCTAGAGGATCTACTCTATCAGCCAATGTTGCTATTCCTCCTAGTTCTGTATTCTGGGTTTTGCTTTTTTGATTATGCCAAAGAATAATGAGAAACCAAAGACATGGTTACCATTCCTATGGATCTCAGTAATCTAGCTTGATGATAAGAACAAGAATAGCAAACCCAGGGGCTTTGAGAAGGATTATCAGAGATAATGCAAAGAAATCTTTCAGTAAGGTGTTCGACAAATAATGGGGCTAAAGAAAGAATGACTCTAGTTCTAATTCTGACATTCTCCTCTGCCAGTGAGAGCTCTGTCCTTTACAATATCTACAGCCTCCTCCTAAGAGGGTCTTTTTCAGGTTCAAGAGAGTTAGTTGATCTTCTGTGTACAGATCCACGGTGATCTTGTGTTCCTCCTTTTTGGTATTGTGGAGGGATCTTCACTTAGGGCTCTCACAAGCCCCACTGAAGTTCTTTGGGTAAAGTTACAGGAGGGACTTTTCTTCCTCCTCTCTCCAATCCCATCCTATTCCCTCCCTTCTTGAGTTGGGCATCCAGAAGGCCATCTTTAATGAGAAGAAACAAGAGACCAAGAGGCAACAAGAGAAGGACAAGTAAAATCTTCATTTCTTCCATGGCTATTGCTGGGTGTTTACTGCCTGGTTAGGGGAGGAAGAATAGAAATTTCTAAGACTTGGTGTTTTCACTGTGGGGTAGAACCTGGGGCTGAAACTGTTCCTGCTCCCTCAGGCATGGATGCTTACGAGGAGATCAAAGGCAACCCTCCTGCTCACAATCCAGGGGAGAAGGAACTCCCAGACACAGAACACAGAGACTGATCCCCGAGAACCCTGAGCCTGGGCTCCAGCCCAAGACATTTCCATCACAGTGACATTCGCATTTATTGTGTATTATTGTAGGTGCTCAGGGATATGCCAGGGAATGTATCCAAACAGAAGCTTTCCCACCTGAGCTGGTACTCCCTCCTTTTTAAGATAGTTTATTTTCAAGTCTAAAAGTGATGGTGCCTAGATTTAATATGCTGTCACTCTGCTTTCAAAGATGAATATTCTCATTTTTTTTCACTCTTTCAATCTCCGCTAAAAGAACTCTGAAGGAACGACTTTAAGTTCATGTTGACCTTTACTGTTTGGCAATTCCATCATTTCCCTCCTGTTTCCTTTCTACCTTATGAAGTCAGGTCTGCTCTCTCTATTTGGTTCTTTTAACTGCTGACCCACCCCAACAGGCCCCTAGAAACAGAATCTTCTTAAGTCAGAGGGTTCATATCCATTTCAATGTTTAAAAGAAAGGGAAGGAGGGCTGAACCATACAGTCCCTGACCAAGGAGATTTCACTTGGGGAAGCGAGGCCTGCACTCCCCCAACTTATCCTAACAGTCCCACTCACTTGACAACAGATACTACAGGGATTGCAAAGCTCACAGAAGGCAGAGGTTTCTGTGTGGAGTCTGGTAAGCATGCGAGTTCCAAGGTACCATCAACTCTGATTTAGTGAACCAGAAATGGGGCTCAGGAATCTGTATTTTTTAAAGATTTCTTCATCAATTTGGTGTTTCTATATAAAATCTGAATCTGTTCATAGAAATAGTTTGACCCCTATCTTTTGATTCAAACACAAAGGTTAATATGAAAAGTCTGCTTCGTTTTTAATTCAGAGACAACTGTTACTATGAGTTTAGGAAGCATTTAATTATTTTAATATTAACAATTATAGACTATTAAAACTACTGGAAAATAAATGAAAGGATGATAATTGTAAAATGTTAAAATGATGTAGATAGTATTTAGTTTAGTTACTTGAGGTGTCAAAGCATCAATTGCCTTATTTAATTTGTATTTAAGAATAATTGGAGTTTTATAAATGGATGGACATGGAGAGGATCATGTTGAGTGAAATTAGCCAGAAGGAAAAAGACAGATATAGAATGACTATTTATTTGCATCACACACACATACACACATATTATGATACCAATATCCAAGGTCAGGTGAAACATGGATCAGGAGGTCTTGTCAAAGGTGAAAATTACACAAATGTGTGTGAGTCAGAGCTTAGCTAAGGCAGAGAAGGGAACAGAGTATTAATAATTGTCGGAAGTGCTAATACCAACCTAAAACTGAGCACTAAATACAGGCAAAAGATACACATGATAACCTCTAAACGTATGTAAGCAATCCACAATGTGTAAGAGAAGGAAGAGAGAAATAGAGATAGAAAAATAGAAAGAGATAATAAACCTGCCATAGAGGCAGACTAGGGAGGTGGGGAGGGAATCAGGGACATTGATGGTGGGAAATGGGCATTGGTGGAGGGATAGGTGCTGGAAAACTGTATGACCATAACCCAAACATCTTTGTAATTGTGTATCTCACAGTGGTATAATAAAAATATTAAATTATAAAAATTGAGTAGAAATCAATAATAAGTTCATAAGTGAAACAATAACACAGATTGCCCAACTCACATGCAACAACCCAGTGAAAAGATTATAACCATTCCGAGACATATTTTCTAGTAAGCAATATAATTAGTGCCTGCTAAGGGAGCAGGCATGGGGATGTGGGTGCGTGGTAAACAAGGAGTTCTGGTGGTGATAAGGGCACACTGGTGGTGGACTGGTGTTGGAATATCCAATGACTGAAACAACTGTACTGTGAACAACTTTGTAAATCATGGTGTTTAAATAAAATTAATATAAAATAAAAAAAAATAAAAATGAAGTAAAAAAGAATAATTGGAGTTTAAGTTTGAATTTTAGGTCGAGAAGTGAACATGATGAACAACCTCAAACCTGAGCTGCGCGGAGGAGGAAGAGAGCAGCATGGAATGCCTTCAAAAGCATTGAAGAAATAGCTAAAAGGACAAAGAACCTCTGGCTCTGGGCACATCTCTTTGACTCCACCATTCTCCCTGCATTAACATACGCCTCAGAGACCTGGGCCCTACAAAAGCAGGATGAGAAGCTATTTGGGTCTCTCAAAGAGGAATCGAAAAGCTATGCTTAGAATATCACGCCTCACACAAGTGAGAGAAGGAATCTGAAGTTCCGACCTCTGTTGATGATCAAGAGTCAGGGACGCTGTCTTGTTTGTCGAGGCA
Organism: Cryptotis parvus; assembly: GCA_021461705.1. Taxonomy (NCBI): domain Eukaryota; kingdom Metazoa; phylum Chordata; class Mammalia; order Eulipotyphla; family Soricidae; genus Cryptotis; species Cryptotis parvus. The sequence goes on along the minus strand of JAJIBD010007252.1, from coordinate 48,893 downwards.
CTAAAAATCAGATGGGCTAGACATGTCATGTGACTTGGAGACGACCATTGGACTAGAGCCATTACCGCCCCACAAGATGTCAAAAGATCACATGGCAGCCCACCTACAAGATGGTCAGACTTCTTTTTTTTTTAATATTTTATTACACCGCCATGTGACATACAACTACAAAAATGTTCATGTTTGGGTTTCCGTCATACAGTGTTCCAGCACCCATCCCTCCACCAGTGCCCATCTCCCACCACCAATGTCCCCACTTCCCTCCCCCCCCCCCAGCCTGCCTCTATGGCAAGCTCTTTATCTCTTCTCTCTCTTTCTCTATTCTCTTACACATTGTGGATTGCAATACATACATTTAGAGATTATCATGTATATCTTTTTTCCTATATTCAATGCTCAGTTCTAGGCTGGCATTATCACTTTTGACAAATATTAGCACACTGTTCCCTTCTCTGTCTTATCTAACCACTGATTCCCACATGTTTGTGGTAGATTCCACCTTCTTTTTTTTTAATTGAAAGATGCTCGTGTAGAGCTTTGGTTCCACAGTGTTCCAACACGCACCCTCCGCCCAAACCATCTCCCATCACCAATGTCCCCACCTCCTCCCTCCCCCCCCGCACCTCAACCACCTGGCGGGTTCTGCATGTCATTTCCTTCCTCCCTACATCTCCCTCCCAAAAAACTTTCCTGCTCTTCGTGGAATGCAGTGCATCAAAAGACATTACTGTTTCACTATTTTAGTGGACCGCGGCCGCAAGTGGCCGCATGACCTGGGCTCGAACTGGCTTTGCTCTGTTGATCTGGTGGTGAGGCAGTTTTGCAGTGTCCGACAGAAAAAAATGGTGGCTAGTGTGATGGGCGAGTCTCATCCGGCTGCTTCCGGGACCCCCCAGAGGCGACGGGCCCACTCCCAAAACCCATCTGTCCTCCTCGGGTTCCATGGTCAGCTAGGCCCCGTGAGCCGAGCGCCAGCCTCCCCAGCCATCCGTGAGGCCCTGTCTGCTGGCCTGCATGCAGCTCCCGGGCAGGACCACCAGGCTCGACAAGATGGAGGGGGGAAGGGACGAAGATGGTCAGACTTCTTTGTCAAGATCCTGAAAGAACAGTTTGAGGCTCTTCGTATTCCTTGAGCAAACAAATGCCATTGGGCTACACTGGCACGTGATAGGGTCAAATGGAAATGTTACTGGCGCCCACTCGAGCAAATCGATGAATAACAGGATGTTAAGTGATCAAGTGAAGTTTGAATCTAGTCAGTGTCAGGGACCCTTCCTTTGTGACAGAATCAAGAAGGCCTGGACTGTGTGAAAAGCACCAAGGGTGTCTAATGTGCTACTGCTGTGGACATCTCTTGACCTGCATCCTATATCCACAGGGTGCTTGGAATCTGCTAATACTGTTCCTTCCTGGTTGTATTTATGGGTCTGTGAGCCTGTGGGGAGAAGGGGCAGGAATGCTGGTGCCAAGTGCCTGCACACGCCGGGCAGCCAAGCAGTTGTACCCAGCACACACCTGTCTCCAGTTATACCTGCCTCCTTTTCCTTGAGACTTCATTGGAGGTGATGAAGGGTCAACACCACCAAGAGCACCCTCAGCCCCTGTAGTAAGTTCCCACAAGGCCTTTTGATATCGGTGCTCCAAGGACCACTTTTTGATATAGGTGGTCCTTGGACCAACTTCCAGTAATGCTGCTCTAGGGAATAAACTATTGATTCATTCATTCATTCATTCATTCATTCATTCAGCAAACATTTATTGACCTTTTTACTAGACACTATTCTACACACTAACAAAGGAATGGTGACCAACACAGACAGAACTCTATGCCCTCTGGAACTTAACATTTCTCTGTCATGGAGCAGACGAATAACAAGTTACCAAAGAAATACTATGTGACTCAGTGTTAGTGATGATGAGGAAAGAGCTGCAGGGGAAAGGGAAGAGGGGCCACAGAGTGAATTAGAAAAGTCATCTGGGAAGGAAGAGTTACTCTCGGGGGTCTAGCAGCCTGTGCCACAGACAGGATCTTGCCTAGACCCCAGGGAGTTGCTTTGTGAGTAGCATGTGAGAGTCAGTGGGATTAGAGTACGTTAGGGGGAGCTGAGTAAAAGATTGAGGTACCTGACTTTTAGGTGACCTCTGGGAGAAGTCAGCTGTTTACAACTCATCCAGCTAACCCTCATTTGGGGAGACCCTGCACTTCCAGCTTCTGGGGAGAAATGGCTGGCAGTCTCTTTCAGGGATTTGGTATAACGTTCACTTGCTTCCTCCTCCACTTTTGACCTAACTTCCCAGTGCTTCTGAGATTGAATATTTCCCCATGACTAGGAGTTCAGAGTTCAGTCCTGGGGAGGAGCCTGGGAGTGTGTTGGGCAAGATTTACCATCTAGGAAGATTTCGATCTGTGACTATTGGCCCAAGGCAAGAACTTCACCTTCCTCTTGTGGGAGTCTGTGAGGTCAAGCCCACCTAACCAGATGGCAGTGGTAAAGCACTGAAAATTCCTGGCATGTAGATATCCCTAAATCATTATTGCCTTCCTTTCCCATAGGAGTCTTAAATGGAAAACTCTCTTTCCTTTCTTCAAGGAAGCTGCTGACAGGATTATTTTTTTAATTTTTTTTTATTATACCACCTTGAGACATACACTTACAAAGATGTTCACAATTGGTTCTTGGTAATACAGTATTCCAGCACCCATCCCTCCACCAGTGCCCCTTTTCCACCACCAATGTACCCCATACTCTCCCACCCACCCCAAGGCTGCCTCAACAGCAGGTAGCCCAGTTTCCTCTCTTTCTCTCTCTGTCTCTCCCTCTCTGTCTCTGCATCTCTCTCCCTCTTCTTTTACACATTGTGGCTAGCCCTGCAGATATTTAGAGTTTATCACTTAAGTCTCTTTGTGTATATTCAATGGTGAGTTTTAATCTGCCATTACCATTGCCCACATTTAGTAAAACACTGGTATCTATTTATATCCTATTAATGAATGCAGTCATTCTATATCGCTGACAGGATTATTAAATGATGACCATGGAAGCAAACATTTCTCTCATAGTTATGAACATGCCAGCAGCAGTGCTAAACATGCTGCATGCGTGAACTTTGAGTGCTTTTATTTTCTATGCTATATTTGAAAAATTTGTGTGTGTGTGTGTGTGTGTATGTGTGTGTGTGGTGTTTATGCAAGAGCCCAGGTGCTGAGTGTGGGCTGAACAGAGGACTGTGCTGTGGTCAGGATGTACTCAAATCAGGAATCATTCTCAGAGGGTTAGGAAGTTTTGTGTCTGCCTTTCACCACGATTAGATGGTTTTCTCATTAGCTTAGAAAATGTCAGAGTTCTTCTACTGGTAAAATTAACAGCTTGTTAAATAGCACAGTAACTGTTAGAACAAGGTCTACAATAGGGACATAAAAATCTTCACAGTTTTTGGGCTGGATAAAATATGTTAGAAATGCTCTCTAACCTGGCCTGAGTTGTAATAAAGAAGTAGAAAGACCTATGGCCTGAATCCTTAGAAATTACTTGGGAGATTGAATCCCTAATCCGTTTAGTATCCAGCCATGAGCAAGGAGGAAGATTTGCTGCCTGAAGCCAGTTATAACATTAGCAAAAGCCTGTCTCAGCAATCCCCTTGTGTTTGCCTCTGAGATTCTTTCACATCATCAGAGATGGGGTTGGTTCCAAGAACTGGGACTTTGTGGAACTACACATAGGCACCATCTACTTCCAGTTCATTGTTGAAATGCGCACGTGTGGCAGAATTCTGAATTCTATTTTTTTTTTTTTGCTTTTTTGGGTCACACCGGGCAAAGCTCAGGGGTTTCTCCTGGCTCTGCACTCAGGAATAACTCCTGGCTATGGTGCTCAGGGGACCATATGGTGCTCGGGGACCATATGGGATTCTGGGGATCGAACCTGGGCTGGCATGGGCCGGCCGCATGCAAGGCAAACGTCCTACCCACTGGGCTATTGTTCCGGCCCCTCTATTTCTGTTTATTTGGTGACTAGCTGGTAAATGAAGACTTGGCCAACTATTCCTGTTCAACTCCAACATCCACTGTTTTAGGTAACTGGTATCTTAAGAGAGTTGTGAGAAGAAATTGACTCCTAAGGGGAGTCCTGTTCTTAGTGTAGTTAAGCATAATGACCTTAGCTGTCTGCAAGTGCTCAGCCAGCACCCGCAGCCCTGCCTATGCACTCTGCTCTTGCCCCTCAATGCTGCTTTGCCTCCAGAGTACCCCTGTAGTTTCCGCACCTCCTCGTTCTCCCCGTAGATAGACAGCTTTGTCATAGTTGCCATTGGACTAGATTTTTGCTGTGTGCACAGGTAAATGGCTTGGGAAGAAGATATTTAGCAACCGCCCTGGTCTCCAGCAACTGGAAAATGTTAAGTGTCATTCCCTCACTTGCAACAATATTCTGTGGGAAGTAAAATTGCTCCTGGTTGAAAAGCATTGGTATAGCTCTTTGCTCCTTGGCAAGCTAATAATTGTCGTAAGTGCTAATACCAACCTAAAACTGAGCATTAAATACAGGCAGTAAGATACACATGATCTCTAAATGTATGTATTGCAATCCACAATGTGTAAGAGAAGGAAGAGAGATAGAGAAAGATAAACAGATAATAAACTGGCCAAAGAGGCAGGCTAGAGAGGGGGAGGGAATCGGGATGTTGATGGTGGGAAATGGGCACTGGTGGAGGGAGGGGTGCTCGAACACTGTAAGATGTAACCCAAATATGAACATCTTTGTAATTGTATATCGCACTGTGGTATAATAAAAATATTAAATTAAAAAAGGAAAGATCCTTGCCTAGCATGCAGCCAACCTGCAGCATGCAGGGTTTGATCCCTGGCATCCCATATTATTCCCAAGGCCACTAGGAGTGATACCTGAGTGCAGAGCCAGGAGTCAGCCCTTGAGCACTACTGGATGTGCCCCCCACTCAAAAAAAAAATCCCCAAAAAAAGAAGATAAAAAATAATTAAAAACTACTGAGTTTTACTGAGTGGTTTCTATATATCAGATATTTTGTCCACATTTTAACCCATGGATAGGTATCATTATCAGTTCAAAGGAAATAGATGCATTTCTAGTATAGCTGCTCCAGGTCAAATCATGGGGAAGTCACTCAACATTACCTTACAATGTTTCCAAGACCTTCACTGGGTTAAGATGCCCCCATATCAGTGTGCCTTTGGCAAACACAACCTAAAACTGAGCATTAAATAATAAGCTGTTTTTGCCTTGTACAGAGGAAAGGGTGTTTTTGGTTGACATCCCTAATATCTTTCTGATTGAGGGAAGTAATATTTATGGACTGGAATATCCCAATGCACAAGGACCACGCCATATATGACAATATAATCTATGACCCACAACTCTGCAGTCAGTCCAGATGGTCAGGAGTTGGTCTGTGACTACCAACTTCCCTTTTTGTTCTCCCTAATTCCAACTCAGACAAATGAAGTGAAAAATGGTCAACAAATCAATCATATCATTTAAGATGTAAATGATATCATGTAAGATTTAAGATGGTTTCTTATGCAGCCGTTTAGAAAAATGAAGTCACAAAATTTTCTTAAACAATGATAGAGATGGAGAGTGAAAAGAGTCAGAGGGGGAGGGACAGATATAGAATGATTGTGCTCATTTGCTGGATATAAAACAGTTCTGGGAATGATACACAAAAATAGTAGAAACAAGGGCCCGGATAACTGGTCCAGGGTAGAAAGCTTGCAGGAACACTTTGTCAATAATAATTGGAAAGGACTCCTCTGGACAAGAACTCAGTGCTGAAAGAATGTAATGTGATATATCTGATGACCTTTCTCTAACAGTATTTCAAACGAGAGAAACAGACAGACAGACAGACAGACAGAGACAGAGAAACTCTAGGCTGGAAAGGGGTGGCTGGAGGGAAACTTGGGACACTGGTACATTTGTGGCAGGAAATGCACTCTGGTGAAGGGTTGGGTGTTGGAACATTGTATAACTGAAACCAGATCATGAACAATTTCGTCACTGTGTATCTCATGGTGATTCAACTATAAATAATTTAAAAGTGAACATTAAAAATACTTAAGGAGCCAGAGCAATAGTATGTTAGGTAGAGTGCCCACCATCCATGTGGCTGATCACGGTTCTATCCCCAGCACCTCATATGGTCTTCCAAGGTCATCAGGAGCGACTCCTGAGTGCCAAGCCAAGGTTAAGCCCTGATGACAGCTGGTGTGCCCCCTAAATCCCCAAAGAATAATTTAATAAGAAAAATATTTTTAACCCAAACACCTAAGACCCCCTGCTTCTAGCTAGCCTATGCACAGCTGCTTCGTGCCAACTTGCAGTCAGAGCATACTTGTAGGAGCTTCTCACTCCACAGCTCCACAGTTATAGCTGCCTGCCTTTGGCTTCTGCCAAAATGCAAACAATGGTGGCTGACTCTTTGTTATTACAATTCTCTGTGTGTTCCCATTTGGGGGGCTTTATTTCCACAATCTCTTTCCCATGACCATGCTACCAAACGGCATGTACAAGGGCATTGGGTCTCAGGAGGAATGCTTCCACACGTACACAACTTGAGTAGCAAACAGGCACAAGAACAACCACATAAACCCTTTCTATTGGCTGTAGAAGTCCCAGCTTCAGTCCCCAGGCATTTTCAAGGTACTTCCAATACCAAAATTTCAACTGGAGGTAGGTGAGATAATATTCTATACATGAGAGGAAAGATGACCTAACCCTCCTCTTGAAATGCCCCCTGAGAACCAAAGAGCCAAGGGGAGTGCACAAGCAGGCCTCAGATAACTGGACTCATGGTGTTCTTCCATTTCAATTCATGCAGGTCGCATAAGCTGACAATGTTGATAGTTTTTATACATCAAAAAACCCGCTTATTCTATTAATAAGAAATTTCCTTATATCCCTGGTGCTAAATAAAAACCTTCTAGCACTGATCAAAATGAGGAGGGTTAGCAGCTGCGCCTGGCTCTGGCTCCCAGGGATATAACCCGCCTGTGCTGCTGATGCCACAGACTCTAGGCTATGCCATTCTACTGGGGATTTCCAGCAGTCCCTGGGCACCATCCCCTAATCTAGACCCTTGAATGGACAACAGGCCCCAGAGCAGAGGTTCCTAAGCTTTCCTGGGTCTGGGGTCCCTTCAGTGGACTAGTTAAACCCAGGATTCCTTCCCAGTGACCTGTTTACAAATAATGTAGACATATAAATTGGTGGAAAACCAATTCTGTTGAAGCATTGTTATCAGATCTTCAGAAGGCAAGTACAAGGGTTATAACATTATATGTCCTTCCTTAGTAAGGTATTAGAATGTAGGGGCCTATTGAAAGGCCTAAACACTACCATAAACCTAGAGTAATCATGAGCAGCTGTATCAAAACACTACAGTTGTAACAGGAAATGAAGTATCTTTCATTCCCATTGACTACAAACAGAAACTTCTATAGTAATTTTGCATATAAATTTAGACACAATGCCTACTTTAAATTAATGAAAATAGAGATGTCAAATTTTCCTATATACAAGGTCATGAAATCTCCTGAATTGATCTGTGAGGCTTAGCATGAAAAGCTCTGCCCTGGAGCACAAAGGAGGATACTCTTCATTAGTACTGTTATTTTTTTCGATTTTACTTTATTTTATTATTTTTCCCCCCCAAACATTGCCACACCATTCTAGACACACAACCGAAAGATGCCCATGTAGAGCCCCGGTTCTACAGTGTTCCAACACCCATCCCCTCCACCCAAACCGATCTCCCATCACCAATGTCTCCACCTCCCTCCCCCTCCCACACCTCAACCACTTGACGGTGCTGCAAGTCACCTCTCTCCTCCCAATCTCTCCCCCTGCCAAACCCTCCTGCTCTTCATGGAATTCAATGCACCAAAAGACATCACTGTTTCCACTATTCCAATGGACCACGCGGCCACTTGCAGCCGCGCACACTGGGCTCGAACTGGTTCCGCTCTGCTGATCTGGTCGTGAGGCAGTTTCCCAGCGTCCGACAGCGAAAATGGTGGCCAGTGTGATGGGCGAGTGTCATCCGGCTGCTTCTGGCCCCCCAGAGGTGACGGGCCCACTCCCAAAACCCGCCTGCCCTCCTGGGGGTCCCCTCTTCAGCTGGGCCCGGCAAGCCGAGCCCAGCCTCCCCAGTCGCCCCATGTTATGGCCAATGGCCCCCGGGCAGCTCCTGGGCGGGGGCCACCAGGCTCGACAAAATGGAGAGGGAATGGCCGAACCTTGACTCCATCCGACGAATTCCCAGTGATTCCCGCTTCTGGGAGCTGCCCACCTGGGTTCGAACTGGCTTTGCTCTGTTGATCTGGTCGTGAGGCAGTTTCCCAGCATCTGGACAGCAAAAATGGTGGCTAGTGTGATGGGCGAGTCTCATCCGGCTGCTTCCAGGACCCCTCAGAGGCAACGGGCCCACTCCCAAAACCTGTCTGCCCTCCTGGGGTCCCCTCTTCAGCTGGGCCCAGGGTGAGATGAGCTCCAGCCTCCCAGCCACTTCATGTTATGGCTGATGGCCCCGGGCAGCTCCTGGCGGGGCCACCAGGCTCGACAAAATGGAGAGGGAATGGCCGAACCCTGACTCCATCTGACAAATTCCCAGTGATTCCCGCTTCTGGGAGCCGCCTACCCGGGCTCAAACCGGTTTTGCTCTGTTGATCTGGTCGTGAGGCAATTTCCCAGCGTCCGACAGCGAAAATGGTGGCTAGTGTGATGGACGAGTCTCATCCGGCTGCTTCCGGGACCCCCAGAGGCGATGGGCCCACTCCCCAAAACCCGTCTGCCCTCCTGGGGTCCCTCTTCAGCTGGGCCCAGGGCGAGCTGAGCTCCAGCCTCCCCAGCTGCTTCATGTTATGGCCAATGGCCCCGGGCAGCTCCTGGGCAGGGCCACCAGGCTCGACAAAATGGAGAGGGAATGGCCGAACCCTGACTCCATCTGACGAATTCCCAGTGATTCCCGCTTCTGGGAGCCGCCTACCTGGGCTCGAACCGGTTTTGCAATGTTGATCTGGTCGTGAGGCAGTTTCCCAGCATCCGGACAGCGAAAATGGTGGCTAGTGTGATGGGCGAAGTCTCATCTGGCTGCTTCTGGGACCCCCAGAGGCGACGGGCCCACTCCCAAAACCCGTCTGCCCTCCTGGGGGTCCCCTCTTCAGCTGGGCCCAGGGCGAGCTGAGCTCCAGCCTCCCCAGCTGCTTCATGTTATGGGCCGATGGCCCCCCATTAGTACTGTTTACCCTCAAATAAATGACAGTAACCCCTTAGTGCTTGAAGAGCAACTGTGGTACTTGATATCTTTAGTCTTCCTCACCCCATGTCTGGAGAACCAGTTCCAGGCTTAAGAGTTGCTCAAGCTTCACTATAAGCACAGTGCCAGGCAATTAGCAAGGTGCAGATAATTAGTGGATAAGTCTAGCAGGTGTCCAGGATAATAGGGAGACAGCACGTGATGTGTCCATCATGGACCTCACCTGCATCTTTTGCTCCATTGTCTTTTCCCCACAGCTCTGTAACTCTCTCCTTTCCTCAAGAGAATTTGATTCCTGAGTGCTTGGTATAAAGAACCTTTGAAGAGTCCTGGTGTCCATACCTTACAGAAGCAGAGTATGCATACGAAACCTTTCATAAACCCAAACTGTGTAGTTCAAGTACCATCATTTTTAGATGAGCTCATTATAGCATGTCAGAGCTAAAAATCATATAGCAGTGACAGTCAGATAACCCATAAAACCACTTACCTACCGGAAGCCGGGAAGCACACCTGCATGTGGGAACTTCAACTCCTGCACACCATCACACAGCTCTGGGGATACGAGCACAGCCGGCGGCTCTAGCTGATCCTGGGCGTCAGGAATGGCCGCTGCAGAGCATGCGGAAGGGTCTTCTCGCTCTTTTACTTCTGCGGCTAAAAACGTAAATTCTTTTTTGGATTTCCTTCTGGCAGTAGTGGAAACGCATCATATATTTGTGAAGGTTGGAGAGAGAGAGGGAGAGTGGGGTGGGGGTGGAGAAAGAGAGTGGAGGAGAGAGAAAGAGAGAGCAGAGACAGAGACAGAGAGACAGAGACAGAGATAGATAGATAGATAGATAGAAAGATAGATAGATAGATAGATAGATAGATAGATAGAGAGAGAGAGAGAGAGAGAGAGAGAGAGAGTGTGTTCAGGGAGGTATGAGAAGGCCCAGAGTAGTTAGTCTCTGTATCTGATTTGCTTCCTCATCTTCAGATTTTAAAATATGTAAATTTTAGCCCCAATTTAGTAGTAAGGAAACCCAAGATGCCAAAGCTTAGGAAACTGGAGATCCATTCTCCCAGGCAAGGAATCTCCTGCTCCAGGGGCTGTTCCCCTTCCAGCTGGCGCTGCTTCCCTGCTGAAGCGTGGTGTGGGCAGGGTTGGAGAAAGCTGCCTGTTTCTCAAGCTAACCGAGGTGGGGGCCATTTTATTGTTCATTCCCAGTACATATTAGACCAATAAGTGAGCTTCCTAGCAGAACATCTCAAATTATTTCCTAGCATATTGCCAGCATGATGCGACTGACGCCTCCGTCCTCAGTCAGACCAATGATGTCGCACTTGATCTTTCTTGCTTGTAAGTCGCATCATGCTGTATTTGACACCGGAGAAGAATTGTTCCTTGGAACATGTGATGAAAGAGGCGTCGGTGGCATTGGTGTCCTTGTCAACACGAACATGGCTGTCAACATTGATTCATTTGAATGCCTAACAAACCGAATAGGACGATTACACTTGAGGAGATGTGGCCCACTGCCAGCAATTTCTATCTTCATTGTCTATGCACCAACATCCACATACAAAGAAGATGAAATTGAGAAATTCTATATGGAATTGGAGGAGTTCTATAAAAAGATCACACCTTCTACAAGATCATAGTCGGTGATTTTAATGCCAAGATAGGACCGAGAAGATCGGCTGAAGAACTCCACATAGGGACCCATGGCCTAGAATGGAACGAACAGGGTGAGAGACTATCTGAGTTCATCATGTCCACCAAGACTATTCATGGGAACTCACAGTTTCAGAAGGCTGAAGCGAAACGTTGGACATGGGAATCTCCTGGCGGACAGTTCCACAATGAAATTGACCACATCATCTTCAATCGACGGTTTTGTCTGACCGATGTTGCTGTCGTCCCCAAATTCCAGACAGGATCGGACCACCGTCTCCTTCGTGCAAAATTCTACTTCCCGCAACGGGGAGAAAAGGCTGCAAAGTTTAAGAAGAGAACTCCCAGAACGACCACCAACTGGGAACTCTTTAGCACCATTGCGGCAACATGGGAAGATACCATCATTGATGACATCGATGAAGAATACAACCGACTGGTTCAGCACCTCCATGATTGTGCGAAGAATGCCGAGAGAGAGAAAAACACAAAAGGACGCTTGTCTTCAGAAACTCTCGAGTTCATTCGCCAACGTGGCAAGGCGCGAGCCTCAGGAGACCAAATGCTAACGTCCAAGCTTGCTAAACTGTGCAGAGAAGCGATAAAAGCAGACCTCAAAGACAGAAGAGCAGAAATACTGGAAGATGCAGCAGAAGCCGGGAAAAGTATTCGCACTGCCTCGCCTGTCCTTCGCCAACTATAAGACCAAGATGACTGCCCTCCGATGCCCTGATGGATCTATCACATCTTCCAGAAAGGCAATGGAGAAGATTATCCAGGACTTCTACTCAAATCTCTTTGATAGCCACATCTACCTGCCCACATACCAAATTCCACAGGATGGATACGTCATTCCCAACGTTCTCCCTTCTGAAATAAGACATGCCATCTCATCGGTAAAGAAGGGAACAGCACCAGGCCCAGACAAAGTCAGACCCGAACATCTGAAGAATCTGCCGTCGGTACTCATCAATACACTAGCTCGGCTCTTCATACGGTACCTGTCCGAATGCAAGGTGCCCTCCCAATGGAAAACCAGCAGGACAGTTCTACTGTTCAAGAAGGGAGACATTCATGACATCGGCAACTATCGCCCCATCTGCCTGTTGTCTGTCATCTACAAGCTGTTTACACGAGTTATCCTGAACAGGATTAGCAGAACACTAGATGAAGGTCAACCATGCGAGCAAGCAGGTTTCCGGAAAGGATTCAGCACAATCGACCATATCCACACAGTAACCAAGCTCATTGAGGTTTGTAGGGAGTACAAAGATGCCACTCTGTCTCACGTTCATTGATTTACAGAAAGCCTTTGATTCTGTGGAGACTGAAGCAGTCATCGAAGCCCTAGCCAAACAGGGTGTTCAAACCCAATACATCAAGATCCTTCGTGAGCTGTATTACGGATTCACCACCAGGATCTCACCATTCTACAAAGAAGTGATCATTGATGTCAAAAGAGGGGTTCGACAGGGTGATACCATCTCACCAAAACTCTTCAGTGCCACCCTCGAGAACATCATGAGACAATTAGAATGGGAAGGAATGGGAGTGAAGATAGATGGTCGACAACTACACCACCTTCGCTTCGCTGACGACATCGTTCTAATAACACCAAACATTAGCCATGCGGCACAAATGCTGGCTGACTTTGACCGAGAATGTGGAAAGGTAGGTCTACAGCTGAATCTGAAGAAAACTATGTTCATGAGAAATGAACTAGTTCCAGAGGCCCCATTCACTCTCAATGGAACAAACATCTCTGAATGCAGCAGTTATGTGTACCTAGGTCGAGAAGTCAACATGATGAACGACCTAAAACCTGAGCTGCGCAGGAGGAAGAGAGCGGCATGGAATGCCTTCAAAGGCATCGAAGAAATAGCTAAAAGGACAAAGAACCTCCGGCTCCGGGCACATCTCTTCGACTCCACCGTTCTCCCTGCATTAACATACGCCTCAGAGACCTGGGCCCTACGAAAGCAGGATGAGAATGCTATTCGGGTCTCCCAGAGAGGCATCGAAAGAGCTATGCTTGGAATATCACGCCTCACTCAAGTGAGAGAAGGAATCCGGAGTTCTGACCTCCGTCGCTATTCCAGAATCAGGGACGCTGTCTCGTTTGCCAAGGCATCGAAAATCAGATGGGCTGGACATGTAATGCGATTTGCAGACAACCGCTGGACTAGAGCCGTTACCGACTGGATCCCACGGGATGTCAAAAAGATCACGTGGCCGCCCACCTACAAGATGGTCAGACTTCCTTGTTAAGACCCTGAAGGAACGGTTTGAGGCTCTTCATATTCCTGAATCAACCAGATGCCATTGGGCTACATTGGCACGTGATAGGGTCCAATGGAAATGTTACTGGCGCCCGCTCGAGCAAATCGATGAGTAACGGGATTCAAGTGATCAAGTGATCAAGTGATCAAGCATATTGCCGCAGACCGATTGGTCCAGCTCTATTAAACTGTTTGCAGCCTTGGATGGTGAAATTGCCCTAAGGCATACTTTGTTTTATTGCACTTTGCAGATAATTAAAAAAATACAAATTAAAGGTTTGAAGAAACCTTGCATTGAGAAAATGTATTGACACCGGCTTCTAGCAGCATATTATGGTGCTTTGCATCTCCATGTTCCACGTGTTGGTAATTCTTTCAATATTTAAACTATTTTCCATTATTTGCAATAATGGTCTCGCATCAAAGATCTCTGCGATTACAAGAGGAATACCCAGGATTGGGACTCACATGACTATAGTCAGGTAAAATAATGAACTGAATTGGTAAATTTTGTATGTTCTGATAGTTCCATCCGTCGGGCAGAATCCCCTCTTAGTCTCTTATTTAGAGTCTCTCTTTCTCCTCTCTCTCTCTCTCCCCCCTTGAAACACAAGTTGTAGTATTCAAATTAGACCAACACCCACTCCAGGGCTCATCACTAAGTTGTTTGCCAAGGGGGAGAGCTCGGAGCAATGGATGGTCTTTGATATTCTTTGTCTGCCCTTTGATCTAGTGTTGGAGCTTCTCATCCTACCTGGTCTAGGCTCCTCTTCTCTCAGGGATTGGTTCATGCTTGAGCCTGGAATTCAGTATTTCAGTGCCTTTCCTGGTGTGTGTGTGTGTGTGTGTGTGTGTGTGTGTGTGTGTGTGTGTGTGAGAAAGGTCTCTATAACTTCAGGCTGGTTTAGATTTCAAATACTGTTTTCCCAACACCAGGAACCCCCTAACTTCTTGCCAGCAACACCGGAAAATCAGGACTCGCCTCTTGAGACATTTGCTCTACTGCAGTGGACCTGCATAGTCTCCGAGGTGTCTAGCACATACACTTCCTAATCACAAGTGACCAGTGCTCCATGGAGCACATGTGGAATAGCAAGGAGGCGTGACAGGCGCTTTGCATTGCAGCTGTGTGCTAGAAGGGTGCTAAAGTTAGGAGTGTGGTGTTGCCCACAGACCATCCTTGCTTCACCAAACATGCAGCAATCTCTAGGTATTTTACAACAAGGAGAATGCACAGCTGGCTCTGGATAAATAATTTGACAATATCTTCATTTATGGGGAAGAATATCTGTGCCTCCTTTGAGATGCTAAATGAAATATTTTCAAAGTTTCTTTAGCTCTGTGTGTGATGTTAATTATAGTGTATTTATGGCAGTTGCTATGTGTTTTGGCTAAGAGGCAGTTGAATCATTCAAAAGCTGCTGTTTCAACAAGGACTTGTTAAGGTGTTTGGACATCTTCACTGTTGGTGGTTATGCCTCTAATTTTTCTTTTCTTGAAGCACCAGGGGGATTTCTGTGTGCTCCGAGCAAACAGAAGAATTTAAATAGTCTGCATTTCTCAGGATTGTGATTTGTCACTGAAATTCAGTCCTGCAGATTTGCTCTTATCCTTTTCTATCACTTGACACTGAGGAGACTCACTGTAGATCTGTTTCTTTGACCCTGAATTTTGAATTACCCTTCCAGGCTTCTTTGCCTCCCTTTCTAGGCAGAACATTCAGGAACACCTCAGGGCAGACAATCTTGCCTTGCTGGCTTTTGTCTCAGAAACACCTTTTTGGTGCCATCTAGTGGTCAATTTGGTTTATTTTAGGTCCTAGAATTGTGACTCAGATTTTACATTGCTGGTCAACTGGAATTCACCTGAAGTCTCCAAATTATTGATAAACAGAGGCACCTGAATACACTGGCCAAAGGAAAAAGTTTGAAATCCCTCACCTACACACAAAACTTTGAGTGGAATATAGTGTTGAGAGTGAGTCAGGTTTGAACTCTGGTCTCAGGCTTGAGGTTAGGTGACTGAGCAAATTAATTAACCTATCTTGACCTGTTTATCCATCTAGAAAAAGGAGAGAATGGCCAGAGAGATAGAGAAGCAGGTAGGACACTTGTCTTGTACATGGCCTACCCGGGTTTGAATTCTTGTACTACATATGGTCCCATGAGCACAGAATCAGAAGTAAGTCCCAAGTATTATTGGTGTGGCCCAACAACCAAAAGAAAGAAAGAGAATCATATGTCAATAATAATAATAATAATGTAGTGGGGAGGATTAAATAAAATAATACATTTTTCAGTGCTCATCACAATAACTGACACGTGGTAACAGCTCATTAGTATAAAGGCCATTACTGTTATTTTCATTATTTAGTGCTTGGACTCTAACAGACACTTCAGAAATGGTTGCTATAGGAATAATAATCAAGTCCAAATTATCAGTCAATTAGCAAATATTTGTCAGTTATCTCTTATGCATTCAAATGTGTGTATTAAAGCACTGAACAGAACCTCTGGGATGTGTTAATAGATTCTTGGCCTCTAGGAGCTTAGAATACTCTAAGTATTCCCACTCCAAGTGGGAAAAGTCAGAAAACGAACTTTCTCTGGTGCAGAGATGTGGGGGGAAAGGGGTGTCTGGAGGAGGGAGAAAAAGGGGTAAAGGGAGCTCTGGGGTGGGAGGGAAGGAAAGGAACAGAGCAGGTGTTGTTAGCAACAGGGCAGTCTCCAAGGCGAAAGTGCAGAAAAGCTGAAGCAGCAGAGGAGATTTATGGGGAATTTCCATCAGGAAGTGGGGGGCAGTGGGGTGACTCCCAAGTGCAGCATCTGTCTCATGGAGTGGTCTCTTATGGCTGATGGCACAGATCGCTACCAACCAGGTATGTTGGAATAACAGGATTCCATTTTCTGGACGTTCTCAAGATGAGCTGTCTGAAGCCAATGCGTCCGGAGACCCAGGGTTTCTGAGGACTCTCCAAGAGCGTCTATTGCTGCCAAGTGTTCCTTAGCTTGTGGCCCCATCCCCTCAGTCACTGCCTCTATGTTCATGTGTGGTTTTCCTCCCCTAACAGCTCTTGGTCTCAGAAGGATTCTCCTGTGGTATTTGGGACCCACCAGAAAATTTGATTCAAAATCCTGAAGTCAATCACACACTTTTCACTTTTCCCCAATCAGCTCATCTTGGCTGCCTCTTGGGATACAGGTGTTGCATATTTGAGGCCTGGATTCTATCAACTGCATCTTGCTTCCATTTACCTTCCATATTTGAAGTTTTGAACTTTCAATTATTGTCCATTCATTTTTTTTAAAATAGACCATGTGATTTTACTCATTTTCTCCACTGCCCTACCTCTGTCTTTGCTGATAAGATCTTTAGTACAAAGTTTACAAAACAGGGAGTTTATGATGACTGGATAAAGAAACCGTGGTACATCTACACAATGGAATACTACACAGCTGTTAGGAAAAAATGAAGTTATGAAATTCACCTATAAATGGATGAACATGGAGATGATCATGCTGAGTGAAATTATCCAGAGGGAAAAGGACAGATATAGAAAAAAAATAGCATGATACCAATATCCCAATATCCAAGGCCAGATAAAGCATGGATCAGGAGGTCTTGTTAGTGGGTAGAACCTACTGCAAATGTGTGGGAGTCAGACACATTGCCTGACACATGGGGAATGTGTATGTGCCTAAATGGCAATACAGAGAAAGGAACAGTGTAATAATTATTGTAAATGATAATACCAGCATAGAACTGAGCATTGAAAGTAGTCTTCTGGCTCATCTTTTGTGCTGTCTCTCTGTGTAATCTACCAAAAGGGTATTCCCTCACACAGGTGTGAAGTACTTCCTCTAGTCTTTAAAGGGAGGCAGGGTCATGCGCCGCTGTCCCTGGGTTCAGATCACTCAGGTATATGGGAACTTGCACTAATTGTGTCTTCAAGTCAAGCCAGATCCAGAGAGAGAGGGACGGATTGGAAGCAGTTATCTGCACTAGCCCTCAGGTCTGCTACTTAATCCTGGCTGTAGAGTACGGGTAAGGGACGGAGGGACGCTGCCTTCAGACTTTGAAAACTTCACAGGCATGCCCCAGAGCGGACCTCAGTTTCCCCACTGCATCTCTGCTTGAGAGACATTCACATGATGGAGAAGGGGCAGCTCTGTGCTCACCCCAGTTCTCAACTCTCCCAAGAATGCCTAGGAACAATGGTTTGAATTCACCAGCATGGGATCAGAGCAGCGTTCCTCAACCTTTTCATACCTGCACACCAGCACCTGCCTGCAGATCAGTCCACGGACCAGCAGATATTACCAAGTGGCAGACTAGTGGTTTTCCAGCTTTCTACATTGGCCCATCAGCACTGGTTCATGAACATGTGGTCAAAGACCATGAGGTCTCCAGTCTCCCGGGACAGACAGAAAAGACACCCATAGATTCCAGGCAAGGCATCTTAGGGGCCTCCCTGGCCCTGGGTCTGCTTTTCACTCTGTGAACCTGTGAGACTTTGGTGGTTTTTCAGAGCACCTGGGTTCAGTGGCAGAGTGTGCTCCACTTTAAGAAAACTTGAAACACAAAACTAGGTAAAATTTGGGAAAGGTTCTTGGCTATACGATATGGTTCTTTGAAGAAGAAAAAAGATTTATAATGAAATTTAAGATAAATGAAATCTGAGCCCCGCTATATAAACTACTATTGAATATAATATTGCAGGAATAAGTGTAAAGCTCACCTGTGTATTGTGATCTGTGCAATAAATAGTCATTGCAATAAAAATAATTCAGGGAAATTGACCCTTTATAAGGGCAAAGTTCTGAACTTTGGATCATGCTGGCCTAGCTTCCAACTCTGTCTCTGCTATTTATCAATAACCAAATAGAGCTGGGAAGAAGACAAGTCTGCGTCATCAGGATACGCCAAATTCATAGCCATAGGCAGCTTGAGGCACTGAGCTAGCTGAAAGCCTAGAGTTACCCCATGCTTTGAATTAATTGATGATGTCCTTATTGTATTTATAGATTGAGTGCTTGATGTATGTGTCTATGTGTTTCTGTGCATGTATGTACTTAATTACACTTGCAACTGAAGACGTCACAGGGAGCAGGGTGAGGAGCTGGATTTCATCCAGCAGGAAACTTCCACCTCTTTGTCAAGGCTCAAGTTTGCATGAAATCAAAGTGAAAGCAGTGGCTCTCAATGCCTTGGACTTTGCATCTGTTGCCTTTAGGAGTATCAGGTGTTTCCCTCTCATGGTACTAGAGTGCACAAAAAGATGATTTGTGAGGCAGAAGCATCAGTGGACTGAGAATTCTATAGTATATGGTTGCCAGTAAACTTGGCTTGAGACTGCACTTTCCCTGCAAAGCTGACGGAGACAGCACTTCTGTTCTATGTCAGGTAGGTGGGGAAGAGAATTCACTGGAAGTTGTAACTCAGGCTTAGCTGCTTCTTGCTCCCTGATTCTCTAGACTGGGAACATTTCATCTTCCCTAGAAAGAGGAAGAACAAAGATCTAAGATACTTCAAAATCATTCTTTGCAGATGACTCATGAATGTATCTCCATCTTCTCCTGACCCTTCTCTGTCAGTATCACCTCATTTCTTGTTCTCTTCCTTTCCTTTTATTTCTCTTTGCTTCTTCATAAACTACTTCCTTCTCCTTCTCTTCCATAATCGCCCTCTACTTCCTTTACACAAATCGCTGTTTCTGTCTAAGACTTTCTTAATTCTTTCAATCTAGAAGTACTGATTTTTCTTGTCTTATCTACTTCTTCTGATTTTTCCTACTCATGCTCTTTTGTGGACCAACTCACCCTTTACTGAATTGTGGAATCCCTTTGTTTCCCTCATATTTTCTCTTCTCCCCAAGGCAGTTTGATTTTCTTTGATACCTCCAGAAGTTGCTAAATCCAATCTCCTAAATCCACCTGGAGCAGTTCAGCTGTCATAGGTGTATGGTTCCCCACCCCCCCACCCCCGCCATGCTTCCAATTCAGTGTGTCTTTGACTCACTCATTTCATGTGTACATTAATCCATCGGCAACTATCGCCCCATCTGCCTATTGTCCGTCATCTACAAGCTGTTTACACGAGTCATCCTGAACAGGATTAGCAGAACACTAGATGAAGGACAACCATGCGAGCAAGCAGGTTTCCGGAAAGGATTCAGCACAATCGACCATATCCTCACAGTAACCAAGCTCATTGAGGTTTGTAGGGAGTACAAGATGCCGCTCTGTCTCACGTTCATTGATTTACAGAAAGCCTTTGATTCTGTGGAGACTGAAGCCATCATCGAAGCCCTAGTCAAACAGGGCATTCAAACCCAATACATCAAGATCCTTCGTGAGCTGTATTACGGATTCACCACCAGGATCTCACCATTCTACAAAGAAGTGATCATTGATGTCAAAAGAGGAGTTCAACAGGGTGATACCATTTCACCAAAACTCTTCAGCGCCACCCTTGAGAACATCATGAGACAACTAGAATGGGAAGGAATGGGAGTGAAGATAGATGGTCGGCAACTACACCACCTCCGCGCGCTGATGACATTGTTCTAATAACACCAAACATTAGCCAAGCGGCACAAATGCTGGCTGACTTCCGACTGAGAATGTGGAAAGATAGGTCGACAGTTGAATCTGAAGAAAACTATGTTCATGAGAAATGAACTAGTTCCTGAGGCCCCATTCACTCTCAATGGAACAAACATCTCTGAATGCAGCAGTTATGTGTACCTAGGTCGAGAAGTCAACATGATGAACAACCTAAAACCTGAGCTGCGCAGGAGGAAGAGAGCAGCATGGAATGCCTTCAAAGGCATTGAAGAAATAGCTAAAAGGACAAAAGAACTTCCAGCTCCGGGCACATCTCTTTGACTCCACCGTTCTCCCTGCATTAACATATGCCTCAGAGACCAGGGCCCTATGAAAGCAGGATGAGAATGCTATTTGGGTCTCCCAGAGAGGCATCAAAAGAGCTATGCTTGGAATATCACGTCTCACTCAAGTGAGTGAAGGAATCCGGAGTTCTGACCTCCGTCGCTATTCCAGAATCAGGGATGCTGTGTCGTTTGCCAAGGCTTCGAAAATCAGATGGGCTGGACATGTAATGTGGTTTGGAGACAACTGCTGGACTAGAGCCATTACCGACTGGATCCCACGGAATGTCAAAAGATCACGTGGCCACCCACCTACAAGATGGTCAGACTTCCTTGTTAAGACCCTGAAGGAACAGTTTGAGGCTCTTTATATTCCTCAATCAACCAGATGCCATTGGGCTACATTGGCACGTGATAGGGTCCAATGGAAATGTTACTGGCGCCCGCTCGAGCAAATCGATGAATAACTGAGATTCTAGTGATTCATGTGATTCAAGTGATTAATCCATTTCTTCAATCCAGAGACCTAAGTCATGTTTTACTTTATTTTTCTGTATCAGCCCTCATACACATATTTCTGGTTTTTTTGTCAGCACTTTCTTAATTCAGTCCCCACATTTATTACTCAAACCACCTCCTAAAGAGACTTTTACTTTCCATCCTGATGGTGCAAACACAATGTCTACTGAGAGCTCCTCTAAAAATCTACATGGAGACTTTTTCAACCCGAAATACTTTTCATTGGCTCTGTGAGCCACCAGTCAGGCTTTACTCTCTCTTCCAAAGAAACATCCTCTGAGGTCTGGTTTCTATCTCCTGCTCTGAATTAATGTCAAGCTCACATCAAAAGTGAGTTTAGACTCTAAAAAGCCCTATTCTACTGATTGTTGGTTAACTCCAAATGCATTCTTTGATTTTTATTTTCTATAGAGTTGTCTCTCCCTTCCAAACTGAATTATCACTCTTTCCTCTGGGCAACTGCTGAAGTGCATGCCAGAGCACCTCTATTGTTACACTTGAAATTGCTTTTCATGTGTTCATCTTTCCCATTAGAGTGGGAGTGCTCGAAGGTATGAACCAAGTCATATTTATCTTGGTGCCATCAACTTCTAGCCCAAGGTCATACTGTCAAAATTAATTAGATAGTGTGGTTCAGACCTCGAGTGTTTTTGCAGGTGTCTTTTTTAGACGGGAGAGGTATGGAAAAATCATCACACCAGTGCTCCTGGGCATCTCCTGCACACTCCAAGTGTGGCCTCACTCTCTGAGTCAGGTGCTCTTCTCTCCCATCTCCCCACACCATATCATTCCCTTCAGTCCTGTAAACTTTTAGCTCTATAAAGTTCACAAGTTTTCAGAGCTCAACTTCTTCTCAGTATAACAGACAAGTGAATCTTTCATAATTAAAGTAAAAGTGTTCACGGTTAACAATGACATAAATAGTATTGGAAGCTTGCTTCTTATATATAGAAAGTAATAAGGGACTCATTAATGCTTTAGTAAAAATAGCTAGCACTTATGAATCTGAGGGTACCTCCAGTGATTCTCAAGAGATCTGGCAACCCCACACCCCAAGTATTGTTCTATAGGGTTGACAGTTCAATGCAAGGACCTGAGCCTGCAGCGCTGGTGGGTTCCATAGTTCTAGGGAATGCTCAGAGGATCCCAGTGGAGCTTCCAGGGCTGCTTCTGGTAATGCTTGAGGGACTATATGGTGCCTAGCACCAAACCTGAGTCACTGCATGGAAAGTATGTGACCTAATGATGTAGGAGAAGTGTTGGTGGGTCTTTGTGTTAACCCATGGTTTCTAGGTTCCTGAATGTTTTGAAAGATGGAATTATTGAGCAATGAAGATGCTTCCATATAGTTAGAAAAATAGAAGAGCTTATTAGAAATTAGAGAAAAGGATTCTTTATGTGAGAAAGAACTTAGAATAGGACTAAGTTAACTACATCTTGTTTTGTGTTTTTATAGGAGAACTGAGTTTTTGTATTAATTTGTCAAGTGGAAAGAATGTTACAGGAGACACAAGGATTCTACAGAGTAGTCTAACTAATTTAGGTCTTTGAGGTTACCTAGTTGACCATTTGCCTGAAGTATGGCCCATTATCTCTTAATAAATTCTGTCCCAGAGTCTAAACTCTGGGGCAGGATTTATGGTTTTGGTACATTTCTAACTTTCCCTCCTCAGGTAGAGCCCAAGATTTTGCAGGGATAATTAAAGCATGGAATGGGGATAGCAAAAATTATAGGACCTGGCAATGGGAAACTGAGGTTTCCTCTTTCACTGACAACTGTATTATCTACCGGTACTATTTATAAATTCTTAATAAGAAATTGGACTCGTGGTACATAAATATATATAGGTAAAATTAAAATTTATTTAATTGATAGGAACAAAGAAAAGAATTTCCAGCAATTGTTAAACTTAATATAAATTTCTATTCTAGCACAATCCAATGGTTCCATTCTCCTTGTATAGGACTGAATTAAGGATGAGGATATGAGTCAGTTCTGGAAATGAGGTGTGGGAAAGGATGTTCAGGAGAGTCATAAAAATAGATTTTGTAATTTTGTAGACTTTTCTTCTATCCTGTTACAGCTGCAAGGAGAGCTATAGATGTGGCATCACTGAGCGGGAAATAGACGGGGATCCAACAAATGTGAGAATCACAGGGTAGACATCCGGAAGTGACCTTGATCTTCTCAGACATCACAGCTACGAAATTAACCTAGCCAGGAGTCTCACTGTGAATATCTTTTTCTTGTTTACCCCAGTGATTTTTTCATCTTTTTTTTTTAAACCAGACACCAACATTAGCAAAAAACAAAAAATACCAACACAGGCCAGTAAAGAGAAAGACTTTTAGGGCAGGAGTTCGTACTTTGCATGTCCCAGAGATCTTTTTTAAAGATCATTAAAAAAAATAAATCAACATTTAGCTACACAAAGGAAAACAGGAGAGAAGGCTCTTGCCAATAAGATCAGGAATGAAAGAGATATTGTCACTCTCCATAGGGAAATAAAATGATTTCAATGCCCTGAACAATACAGAACCAACAAGTTAGAAAACTATGATGAAGTGGACAAGTGCTTGCCAATAAAAACTTTACAAAATCAACTAAAGTAAAAATAGAACATTTGAACATACCTACAGCAAATAATGAATGGACTGAATTTGAAAAATTCCCCAAGGAAATTAAGAAGGGATTGCTTCAGTCGGAAATGATACTAAATGTTGACTGGAAAAATAAATATTTTTCCCACAGCCTTCAACAAAGTAGAAGAGAAATAAATACTTCTCTATGAATATAAATGTATTCAATTAGTACCGGAAAATCCATCGAGTCAGCCACACAGAATAATTTTGGGAGAGCATGTATCTCAAGCAGTGCTCAGAGGTCCTGCGCCACTTCTCTGGACACGCAGCCAACAAGCTGATAGTTCAGAGCCAGGGCACAAGGATGGAGTGTTGCTCAGGTTCACAAGGATGGAGTGTTGCTCAGGTTCTGCTTGCTGGGGACCAACAGGGCTGCCCTCATTCTGTCTGGGCCATCCAGGATCACTCCCAGTGATTTTTCTGAAGGTTATGTGGTACATGGGATTGAACCTAGGTCAGGAACAGGCAATGCTTACACTGTTCACCCAGCCCTGGCATAATGCACTTTACATACTTTGATCAACTGAGATTTTTCCGCTCAAGGATAAAAGTTTCGTTCGAGATAAAAAAAAGTTCACCAGAGTAATGCAATATTAATAGGATAAAGAATCAAAGCTTCATAATTATCTCAATAGATGCAAAAAAAAGTTACAAATTCAACACCATATTAAAAGCTCTCAACAAAGAATAGAAAGGAACTTCCTCAATTTGAAAAAAAAAATCTATGAAAAACCTACAGCCAAGCTTCTTGTCTAAAAGCTGAAATCATTCCCTCTCAAAAGAGATCAAGAAAAGGGATAACTACTCTCACCACTAACCCACTGTACTCTCTCTCTCTCTCTCTCTCTCTCTCTCTCTCTCTCTCTGGTCCCTATTGTATATTTATTTCTGTGCAATTGTATTTTATGGAAATAATGACAGCTTGTCTTCTTTTATTTTGTTTCCTTATTTAGATGGAATAGGACCTTCAATACAATGTTAATAACTTCCATTCTTGTTTTCATTCTCAGTTTCAGAGAGATATTTTCAATATTTTACCATTAAGCAAGATAAGTGCTTTTAGATTATTGGAGATTGTTTATCAAATAGAAAATTTATTTCTATTCCTAAGATTATTTTGGAAGATTGTTTTATCAATGGTTATTGGATTTCATCAATCTCTTCCCTACACCTATTAAACAAATTCATACTCAATCATTTTTTTATAAATGACAAATCAAGAAGTGCTTCACTTAAAATTGCTCTTACATTTTTGCTATCAACTTCTTGCCCATGTTTTCTTTTTCTCATATATAAGTGTAGTATGTAATTTTTCTTCCATGTAACATCAGTATTTGCTATAAAGATTCTTCTCATTTCATAAACTGAGAAGCGCTTTATATTCTAAAAACTTTATGCAAGGTGTATGGCAGATTAATATAACTGTTTTTGGTCTTCCTGTGGAAAAATGTCAATCTTTATCAATTCTAAGTAGGCGAGTTGGCCCTCAGAATGTCCTCTAAGGTAGACTTGGAGCCTCATGTATTTGTGATTGTGCTTCCTTATATTTGATTTGGACATCAGCTTGTTTCCTCACTGTACCTAGATGAAATTATTTCTCTGCTTTAACCTGAAAGAAGAATGATTAACCCGATATCTTCAATTGTACTTTCATGTTTTTTGTTGTTATGGTAGAATTGTAAGAATTAAAGTGCAGTGAAATTCTATTTATATTCTTTCATGTATTGTTAAAAATCTTTCTTCTTATTTTGAAAATGAGAATCCTAGATTTCAGCTAAAAGCATGTATCTTTCTCATTGGAAATGTTAATATTTTATATGGGAGGAACTCATGGTAGGGAAGCATATTTCTTAATTAAGACAAGTACCACAGCATGCACCAGGAATTTTGGGTTGGGAGTTAGCAGGGGTGAGTATTTGACTATGTTCCCTGCCTTATTATCTGTGTGAGGCTCATAACTTCTGTGAGCTTAGGTTCTTTTATTATAAAACAAAGAAAGTAACATCAATCTTGCCAAATTCACAGGATTACTGGGGGAATCAAATGGGATAAACGACATTACCCTATTTGTAAGAGCAATAGAAATGTATTATATTTATGATTTCACATAGAGCACTCTGGAAAGCTGTCAGGAAATAGGAAATAAAAGAATGTCATGAATCCTGTTGCCATTTTATTCCACCTTAATGAATATCCTCCAGATAATCTGCAGCCACAGAGGAGTCACATTAATATGGAAGGTATATAATTCATATACTTCAACAGCAGCCTGCAAAGGTTTTAATCAGTCAACTTCACTCTTAATTATTTTAAACTTCAACAATAGCCAAATGAGCTAGATGAGAGCTAAATTAATTTGCGTTAGGCCCAAAGGTTTTGAATGTGCAGAGAGTTTATGAACATGAGGACTCAGCAGGAGTATGTCAAGACAGAAAGGGAATTTGAGCTGGTTCCCACTGGTGCTTTCCAAGTCAAGTCTGTCTTTGTGTGTTTGTGCACACATGTATGCATGTGTGTGTGTGTGTGTGTGTGTGTGTGTTTGTGTGTGCCCTGTTTTCACAGAATTTCCACCTTGGCTTATGAAGATAGAATTGACCTTGAAGTTCCTGAACATGAGCTCAGTAGTTGTCATTTGCCAGAGTAAAGCTTTGGAATAATCTGTGAATGCCAGTGGTCTATCACTGCTCCAGTTTCTATAGGGATTGTCAGCACTTTGTTTTTAACTTGGTGGAAGGTGAGGAGAGGAGGATTAGTGTCGGGGATGCCGCCGGAGTCCCCGACAGTGTCGGACAGAAGTTCTCTTCTACATCCGAGGACGCCGAGGAAACAGATGAAAACTCACGAGTCCAGTGAAGTTCCAAAAAGGCTTTTAATAGTACAAAAGCTCTTCCACAGCAATCCGATATAATGAAAGAACTCTAGCTCTGGTCCGAACTTAGATCATACAAAAGACCCTAAGTCTCTCACCAAAGAGAGAGGATCTCACCAGAGATGAGTCCTACCCAGAAGAAGGAGCAAAAGGCCAAGGAGTAAAAAGCCGAAAGCCAAAAGGCAAAGGGGCCTCAAGTCAGTCCCCTTATATACACCAAAGTAATCCATTTTGTGACAGGGAGGATCATGTCAACAAAGAACCCTAAACAGAGTGTAGAGGAGCAGTGCCACACCCTATTACAGGTATAAACAAAGGCTATGCCAAGGTCTAATCCCGAGATTATCTCTTATGTAAAACACTGGAGAGAGGGGGCTGATATAAAGTAATACATCTTAATTCATTAGCTTCATGTAATCTAGATGGCACCCACAAAGTCCTTCTTATTATTATCTGCACAAGGGTGATTCTGAGTATCTTGTTCTCGTGTACTAGTTTGCTCTCCTACTTACAGCAAACTAGTATGATCCTTCCTATAGTCTTCCTATAGTCTCAACGTAGCCAGGGTGGTAGTCTCCTGGTAAATTCTAACTGTCCCACGCTGGGTGAAGTGGGTGTAAAGAGGAGCTGTGCCCAATCTAGAAAACATAGAAGTCAGAAGTTATTCAGTCAAGGTGACTTCTGTAACTGCCACACCCTCTAGCAGTGTTTACATAGAAGAGAGGTCTCATTAGCATGAACCTTGGCTTAAATAGATTAAACTGTGAGTGGTCAAAACACCAAAGCTCCCAGATTAGCTAAATTTGTCATCCAACAGACTGGTGACTTACTTCCTGTCCACCATATTGGTTTCACAACTAGCATATTCCAATGCAGATACTCCACTGGAAGACAGCACCATTCCTAAAATGCTTCCAGCTGAGCCATGTGCTGACCTGAGCTGGTCTTGTTCACTGAGATGGCTACTCATTCCCCACCTGAGAGGCTGCGGTTCTGGCTTAGTATTTACAGGACTTACTTTCTTTCTGGGTTTGAAATTAAATCCTATCCCACCATGAGATATTAGTGTCCAAATAGTCTGGATGGCAAAGAGGACAAAGAAGAAACTGACAATGTAGAGCCAGACCATCATTTTACTGGTCTTCTATATTCTATCAAATGCAGCTAACAAATCTTTAGTAATGGCTATTTTGTAATGGCAGCACTAGCAAACTAGTCCAGCAAGTATAAAATAGTACACAACTCTCAAGTTCCTAAGATTAAGTGAGATGCTCAGTGGAACAAGAAGTATGACAGAATTGAGCACATCATTTAAAAAAGAGTGTTTATTCAACATTTGCTATTCAAGTGAAATTCTTCTTGCCGAGATAATTTTTCCATGTGGTGTATGTTTAAGGCTTCTAGAGTGATGCTGTTCTGTTAAACTATCTGTATGGAGAGCAGTGTTACATAGCAGAGTCCAATATGGTTGCCATTCATACAGGAGGTACTGACTTCTTAAAATGAGGCTAAGAGAGTTAATTTTTCCTTGAATTTGAACCCACAGTGTCTATTTGCTACACTATGGGAAAGTATAAATCTAAGCCCTGCTTGAAGATGCCTATTTAAACTTTAAACATATAAAATATGGTCTCTCCTTAAGTATGCAGAAGCAGGTACTTCACGGTTCCCTAGATTAACCTGTAATGTCATAACCATTCTCACTTGGAATTGTACCACCTTGGTTCCTGAATCATATGTACAATAATGAAATGAACAGAATTCTATTATATTTTCAGCCAAACATTTTACCATCCCTATGCTGCTTTTTCTAGTGTTAGAAAGTATTTAAAGAATAGTCTGGGTGGATTTCTCTCTTGAATAAAGGAAAAAAAATTAGGATTGTTAGCTTCATGTAATCTTTTTTATTGTAGGATCAATGCATAAAAATGAGGAAGATGTGTTATGACTTGGCAGAAATATGATAAGGATTCTGATTTTTGCTCACTGCAACTCAAGGAGACTCTTGGATGTAAGAAGCCTTAAAGAAGAATGATTAGCTCAATGTCTTCAAACATGTCTTACCATTTCAGCAAATAAGTACAGCTGGAAGAAAAACCACTTGGTGACAGATGTAGGGATCTGAAGCTTTCTCCTCATATTTATTTGGATAATCACTTGGGGTGGGATTCTCTAAGCAATGAGAATCAGGTGAGGAAAATGATGTCATCATTGCCCTCATGGATGCCCGTTGCCCTCTATTGTAACCGATATTCATGATTGCATAATACAACGCATAATGATGATGACAATAAAAAATATCTTTGACAGATTCTGAAAGCCTTTCTGAGAAGAAAATACTTGGGCTAAGTTCTAAAGGATGGGCTCTATGTCCCAGTATCTTCTAGTGTTGAAGAAAAAGAAACAGAAGATAATTCACCATTCAACTAATCACTTGTATTGCTTGTCTTCCCGTTGATCATGGATTTGCTCGAGAGGGCACCAGTAATATCTCCATACATCCTGTCACATGCTAGTGTAGCCCAAGGGCATCTGCTTGCTCCAGGAACATAAAGAGCCTCAAACCATTCCATCAGGTCATGGGAATGAGGACTATAATTGTTACTGGTGCTTGGCATATCAAATACAACATGGGTAGCTTGCCAGGCTCTGCTGTGCGGGTGGAATACTCTTGTAGTCGCCTCTAATCTTGAGCCTTACTATTTAATTTTATACATTGTTTGGGTAGTGCTATAAAATAGAAATTACTGAGACAATTTCTTCCTTGGAAGTAGAGGAATAGCAGAAGGTAGTATATATACAGTAGATGAAAAGGATCTTTGAGGATTATATTCTTTAGATTTTAATTCATGATGCACCTTCTCTACATAACAGTCACTGAATTTGACTAGAGTAAGATATATGTGATGCCATGGGGGGTTAGTACTCGGGGCTTTGGTTCAGACCCCCTAGGTAACATTGAGTGGGCACAGAGAAAATGACCAGAGGGCTCTGAGCAAAGTAGGACATTCTTAATCAAGGAAGACTGTTGTGGTAGCTTAGATGCAAATATTATAAAAAAAATTAGAAAGTATAGCAATAAGATTGTGGATGGAAACAGGAGACATAGCATTAATGTCTGTTTAGTGCCAGTGTTATAAAGGAACAAGCTGAAGATTAATGAATGAGGACATACAAGGTTATGTGAAATTATTTTGGTGAAAGATTCCATGCATAGAATGACTCACTGAAGGACAGGTTCTTAAAAAATGTCACGAAATTGCAAGGCTCATACTTGGGACTCTTACATAGATAGTAGATAAAGTGGAGGGAAGTTATTATTGCTCCTGTCACATGAGAAGAAAAGGTTTCCGTGGGGGCTAATTGAAATTGAGTGCCGCCACCAGGCTGGTTACCCAGAGTCAGCAGAAGTAGTTGTTTGAGGTGTACTCTGGGAATTTTAACTATTCTCAGTGAAAATCAGAGCGCTCTTCCTTTCATGTGAAATAAGCTCTGAAACTCTCCTGGGCCTTGAGTAGATTAACTGTGAGCAAAATTCAGGCAGAAAATAGAGGCAATGGATAGGATTTGGTATTAGCTGTGCAATTCGGGTGTAGAATTAGATTTAATTCAGCAGAAAGTGATTTTCTGGGTGAGAAACCCACTGGTTAGGCTGTTAGGACTAAGGGAAAATCAGGAAGTTTGGTGGCCTGGCTATCATAAATTGGATTTCTCTCTCCACAGGCCCCAACAGGAGGACAGGGGAGGAGTGGTTGGAGGGAGGAGATTGCTTTAATTGTAGATGTTTCTAGTCTGAAGAGACAAAAAGATAGCAATAGTTTCCATATCTGTCTGCTCCTTGTCTCCATTATTGTTACTGATGTTAACTCATGGTCTGTCCTTTTCCATGGACCCCTTTCTCTCAGAAATCATCTTTTAGAATTTTTTAAAAATTTTATTATTTTTTTAAAGATGCCTAAAATGTACATTTATTGATTATATACATGTATATTGATGCCTAAAATGTGAATGTATTTATTATATATGTTGATAATATAGATAGATATAGATATAGATATAGATATAGATATAGATATAGATCACTGTCACTGTCTTCCCGTTCATCATCGATTTGCTCGAGCAGGCACCAGTATCATCTCCATATGTCCTGTCTCATGCAAGTAGAGCCCAAGGGCAGCTGCTTGCTCCAGGAACATAAAGAACCTCAAACCATTCCATTAGGTCAATGGGAATGAGGTCTATAATTGTTACTGGTATTTGGCATATCAAATATGACATGGGTAGCTTGCCAGGCTCTGCCGTGCGGTAGCATACTCTTGTATTCATCTCTAAATCCAGCATTTATTGATGAACCAGATGGCCAAGCGGCCGCTCAAGCCGGGCTGTGATAGGTTGGTCTGCTGGGTAGAGTTCTGATGAGGGAGAAGTCCGGATGTGGAAAATGGAGGTCCTCATGGAGTGGGGGGCTGTCTGGCTTGTTGCGAGGCTCTGCTGGGGTGGTGGGCCAGGGCTAGAACCTGCCATCCCTCCCGGGTGCCTCGTGAGTGGCTGGGCACAGGGAGAGGCTTTAGCAGCTCTGCCCCATGTCTGTGAGTCTCTCTGTGGCCATACCACCCTGATATATCTATATCTATATCTATATCTATATCTATATCTATATCTATATCTATATCTATATCTATATCTATATCTATATCTTCCTGAATCAACCAGATGCCATTGGGCTACATTGGCACGTGATAGGGTCCAATGGAAATGTTACTGGCGCCCGCTCGAGCAAATCGATGAGTAACGGGATTCAAGTGATCTATATCTATATCTATATCTATATCTATATCTATATCTATCTATATCTATATCTATATCTATATCTATATAGATACAGATACATAACCCCATACATAACATAATATAATACATAACATTATATAATACATAACCCCATACATAACATTATATAATACATAACATTATATAACCCTCCGCTTTGCTGATGACATCGTTCTAATAACACCAAACATTAGCCAAGCGGCACAAATGCTGGCTGATTTCGACTGAGAACGTGGAAAGATAGGTCTACAGCTGAATCTAAAGAAAACCATGTTTATGAAGAATGAACTAGATCCAGAGGCCCCATTCACTCTCAATGGAACAAACATCTCTGAATGCAGCAGTTATGTGCACCTAGGTCGAGAAGTCAACATGATGAACGACCTAAAACCTGAGCTGTGCAGGAGGAAGAGAGCGGCATGGAATGCCTTCAAAGGCATCGAAGAAATAGCTAAAAGGACAAAGAACCTCTGGCTCCGGGCACATCTCTTTGACTCCACCGTTCTCCCTGCATTAACATATGCCTCAGAGACCTGGGCCCTACGAAAGCAGGATGAGAATGCTGTTCGGGTCTCCCAGAGAGGAATCAAAAGAGCTATGCTTGGAATATCACGCCTCACTCAAGTGAGAGAAGGAATCTGGAGTTCTGACCTCCGTCACCATTCCAGAATCAGGGATGCTGTCTCGTTTGCCAAGGCATCGAAAATCAGATGGGCTGGACATGTAATGCGATTTGGAGACAACCGCTGGACTAGAGCCATTACCCACTGGATCCCACGGGATGTCAAAAGATCATGTGGCCGCCCACTTACAAGATGGTCAGACTTCCTTGTCAAGACCCTGAAGGAATGGTTTGAGGCTCTTCATATTCCTGAATCAACCAGATGCCATTGGGCTACATTGGCACGTGATAGGGTCCAATGGAAATGTTACTAGTGCCCGCTCGAGCAAATCGATGAATAAAGGGATTCAAGTGATCAAGTGATCAAGTGATAAACATTATGAAAGATTTCCATCATTTTTAAAAATATTCTATTATACCACTGTGAGATATTCAATTACAAAGATGTTCAAGTTTGGATTTTGGTCATACAGTGTTCCAGCACCCATCCCTCCACCAGTGCCTATTTCCCACCACCAATGTCCCCAATTTGCTCCCTCACTCCCCTAGCCTGCCTCTATGCCAGGTTCTTTATCTATTCATTCTCTCTCTCTCTCTTTCTATTCCTTCTCTTATACACTGTGCATTGCAATACATACATTGAGAGGTTATCGCGTATATCTTTTTGCCTGTATTCATTGCTTAGTTCTAGGCTGGTATTATCACTTTCAATAATTATTAGCACACTGTTCCCTTCTCTGTCTTTCCTAACCTCTGACTTCCACACATTTGTCGTAGATTCCATCTTTGACAAGACCTTGGATATTGGTATCATACTAAATATGTATATATAGTATATAAATATATATATATTTAACATATATATATTTGACCTGTATATATATATATATTTGACCTATATATATATTTGACCTTTGATAAGAATTTGGATATTGGTATCATACTATATATGTATATATAGTATATATATTTGACCTATATATTTGACCTATGTATTTGACATATATATATATTTGACCTTTGATAAGATCTTGGATATTGGTATCATGCTATATATATTTATCATGTAAATAAATGCAGTCATTCTATATCTGTCTTTTTCCTTCTGGCTAATTTCACTCAACATGATCCTCTCCATGTCCATCCATTTATAGGCAAATTTCATAACTTCATTTTTCCTAACAGCTGCATAGTATTCCATTATGTAGATGTACCACAGTTTCTTTATTCAGTCATCAGTTCTCAGGCACTCTGGTTGTTTCTAGATTCTGGCTATTGTGAATAGTGCTGCTATGAACATAAACATGGGGATGGTGTTTCTGCTGTTTGTTTTTTGGCTTCCCAGGGTATATTCCCAGGAGTGGTATGGCTGGGTCAAATGGGAGCTCACTTTCTAGTCTTTGGAGTAATGTCCATATTGCTTCAGAAATCATCTTGATCCCCATGCTGCAAATCTGGAGGCAAGGTATCTTGTTGTTCCATCCATGTTGCTGCATCATATGAGGGACTTACATAATGTGCACTGAATTAGCAACAAAATCCTAAAGGAACATTATGGGGAGACTAATGCACACAATTGAGTTTTGGGGGAGATGAAGTAATAGGAAGGGGTTTGAGTTGGGGTCCTTCAGAGAGGGGCATACTGGTGATGGGTGTGGTGTTAGAATTATGCCCATAAATAAACATTATCAATAGTTTCAAAAACCAAAAAATTAAAGAATAACTACACTGCCCTAAAAGGGAGCAAGTACAGCCAAACCTCAGTGGGTCTGTCTGAGAAGGATAACATGGCTCTGGCTTTCACAAGGTTTGGGGGGTGACGTTAATGGTTATACAGATATGCAGGGACGTGAAAACACTCTTGTTTAGTTCTTTCTTAGTTCACTTTTGTTTAGCTAATCTCCTTTGGTGGCACGGAAAGACCCAGCATTTAAAATTTCTAGTATCACTCACCTCACATAAACTTCAACCCCTCAAGGCCCCTTGGGATGACGGTGGAGGTTGGAGTCTGCCGAGTCCTAGGTTACTTGAGAACAGAGGTTATGGAGAGCCCACACTTCTGTCTTTCTGAGGTTTGTGACATGAAGGGGTTTTGTTCTGTGTAAGATTTAACAACATGAACAGAGCTGCCTTAAGGAGGCCTCTGCATCTCCCCAAAGCTTTCATTGCATGAAGCCACTGGAATTTGGGGACTTTTAGATAAATGAGCTCATCTAAATATGAAAACCAGTCAGAAAATACTACAGGTCCCTTCACTCTTGTCCATTGTTGGTTACATGGGACATGCCATCTATGTGTTTTCATGAACTGCCCTGGGCTTCTCAGTTAGTAATTTCCTTTAATGATGGTGTTTCTGGTCTGAAGCGTTGTATGTTCTCCTGCTTTTTGTAGAAATTGCATTGGTTAAACTCACTTCGTTGAAAGTTAGACTCCATTCTGGTTGGATCACATTTTTCTCCATCCTGGGGGTGACACCTGAGCACCTGTTCTTGAAACAATATGAGGGACAGACCCTTAGGGATAAGGATAGAGGAATGCAAATTCACTCAAAATCATGAGCTATGACATTTATTTTAGTTTCCTGTTTGTGTGGCCCAAATAAGAGGAAGCAGCCTAGCATATAGAGCAGGTTTATTAAATTTCCCACCTGAGACTTCTTTTTTACCGGGAAGCGCAACCTGGCTCAGTGCTGCCAGAAACACTGTGGATTCATGATGCGATTGATTTAGAATTAATTTTTTGGTCCTTGCACATTCAGAAACCTCTTGTTGTTGCTAAATGTTTCTCAACCTCCACTGTCAGTTCTGTGACCTCACATGAGGTCATGATCCATGACTTAAGAAGCTAGGGTATACATATTTAGAAGAGGGGTCATGAAGTTGAGTTTCAGGCTGGATTGGGCCCATCTGTGGCTGATAGTGGTTAGGTCCTGGCCACTGTGTCACAGTCCCACTTGATGCCAGCACTGGTGTGACTCGGAAATGGGGCTTTCTGCATTCTGGGGATACAATATGCGCAGTATAGGGTGGTATGCCCTGAATGAGCCCTGCTTGTGCCTCAGTTGCCTCACTGGAAATGGGGTAATTAAATACTTCCCAGGTCTTTGGTAAAGGTAAAATACTTTCTCATTTTTGTGTAGTATTTCTTTTAACCATGGGTGAATAGAATTTCTAAATATAAAATAAAATATGAACATCGAGAGAACTCAGGATGAGATATGGCTGAAATCAAGATTATAAGTGATAAAATTGCACATAGAACTGCCCGGGATGGATCAGAATAGACTGACTGAGTGGCAACATTTCCCCCAGTTCTGTCTTTTTATAACCTTGTTTTTTCCATGTGGTTTCTATGTCTATCTGGTTGGCCTCATACACTCAGAATGTGGCTCCTCCTTTTCTTTCAGTCTTTTTTTTTAAATATTTTATTATACCACCGTGAGATATACAATTAAAAAGATCTTAGTGTTTGGGTTTTGGTCATACAGTATTCCAGCTTCCAACCCTCCACCAGTGCCCATTTCCCAATACCAATGTCCCCGATTCCTTCCCTCTTCCCTAGCTTGCCTCTATGGCAGTTTCTTTATCTCTTTTCCTCTCTTTTTTTCTCTTTCTCTTCCTTCTCTTGCACTTTGTGGATTGCAATACATAAATTTATTGGCTTCTACTTTTCACTTGTGACTCTGAAGTGAAACACTAGTGGACTAAGGCAGGGATCTGCAAATACATCCTTTTGTCCAGATCAGGCTTCCATCTGGCTCTCCTATAAAATTTCATTAAACAGTGAGGTTGGTTCATCCTGGGTAAAAATTAGGACTATTTCCACAATACCAGAGGAATTCATGTTTTGGGTAACAGGAACATGTGACTCCCAAAACCTGTCATATATTTGATTTGGTCCTTTACCAGGAAGACTAGCTTAGTATCTCTCCAACTTGAGTCTGCATCTGAAGATCACCTGGTTGAGTTGTTAAATTTCAGCCTCTGAACCCAGAGATGCTCAGAGTTCTGGGGTGGGGCCCAGAAATCTGCATTTTATTCATCCCATCTAGGTGATGCAGATGTTGTTGATCTTGACAGCACATTTTGAGAACCACAGGCTAGGGCTTATTGTTGGCAAGATGGATGATGGGATGAATTCTAGTGCGCAGAATGGGTGTCAGCTGTGTCTAGGCTGTTCACCACCTTCCACAAATGGGTAGAAGGGAACGTTGCTCCAGGTGTCCCTTTCACTCAGACACTAGCTCAGTTAAAAAAAAGATAATCCAGAGCTATAACAAGTTGCCAGTGTATAGTTATTCCATTCACTCTATGCACATGTTTGTGGAGCTCTATGAATAAAGTTAACTATAAAATATACTTCCATTTGTGAATGTGTGAGAGTCCTATAAATCTTCAGTGCTTAAGGCAGAATTCTACTTAAACACAGTCAGCAGGTACTTACTTGTAGCTCTATAAATTCCAAATGAACAGACTGTGATTTATTGGGATTCATTTCTTTCTGATGGTGTCAACAGCTGAACTCTGGAACTAATCTCTGGGAGAGTAAGAAAGCAATGATGGGCAGACATGTATTTTGGATTTTATACAGTCTTTACCCCATCTCCTGCTTGGGAGATGAGTTCATTGGTACGGAATTATGACAGAAGACTCCACTTGCATCAAAGGATAAGATAGCAGTGGAAAGGCAGACTTAGTGTAGTGAATGGGATCAATGTTGACCACACAGATTTTGTTTTGTTTTTTAAAATTCAGCTGTAAAGTAAGGAGGTTGAAAATGTCTTATCTATGAGCTTCTGTATATGAATATCATAAATGAAATCCCACTAATGTTGTTGCTCTTGAAAATTCTTCTCACAGAATCACACAGCCAGGAGGACAGAGTGAAGAAGGAATTTTTTAAAACCCTACTGTTTGAGACCAAGAGACAAAGTCAGTGTGATTTCTATATACAGATAATAAAATATCTGAAAAAAGACAAAGAAAATAATAATTCCATTATAAAGCACCAGAGGCAATGCTGTTATTGTAGATAATTTCAATAAAAAATGAAATATCTTGCCACTAAGAATGGCGAGACTGATAAAAGAAATCAAGCACAAATAAGTAAAAATTGCATGTTCATGGGAAGATTTAATATTGTTAAATGATCAAAGTACCTGAATTTAGTGCAACCCTTATCAAATTCCAATGGCATTTTTCATAAAAATAGATTATAAACAATTCTAATTTTTTCATTGAAACCCAAAATGACCTGAAGGTTCAAGGCAGTACTAGAGGCAAAAAGAACAATGCTGAATGTGTCAGATTTCCAGATATTGGATTGTGCTGCAAACTAGTCATTAAAGCAGTATGATAGTGGCATAAAAACTGACACATAGACTAATAAAACTCAACTGAGAGTTAAGATAAATCCCTGTTCTTATGGTCAACTAATTACTGGGAGTTAGGTCTGTTCAGTGTGGAAGGGATAGTCTCCTCAGTAACTAGTGTTGAGAAGATAATTTTCATATAGAAAGAATTCACCTGCGCTTCCAGCAGGCATAAGAGCTCCCTCCTTCCTTCCTTCCTTCCTTCCTTCCTTCCTTCCTTCCTTCCTTCCTTCCTTCCTTCCTTCCTTCCTTCCTTCCTTCCTTCCTTCCTTCCTTCCTTCCTTCCTTCCTTCCTTCCTTCCTTCCTTCCTTCCTTCCTTCCTTCCTTCCTTCCTTCCTTCCTTCCTTCCTTCCTTCCTTCCTTCCTTCCTTCCTTCCTTCCTTTCCTTCCTTCCTTCCTTCCTTCCTTCCTTCCTTCCTTCCTTCCTTTCCTTCCTTCCTTCCTTTCCTTCCTTCCTTCCTTCCTTCCTTCCTTCCTTCCTTCCTTCCTTCCTTCCTTCCTTCCTTCCTTCCTTCCTTCCTTCCTTCCTTCCTTCCCCTCTTTCCTTTCCTTCCTTCCTTCCTTCCTTCCTTCCTTCCTTCCTTCCTTCCTTCCTTCCTTCCTTCCTTCCTTCCCTACTTCCTTCCTTCCTTCCTTCCCTCTTTCCTTTCCTTCCTTCCTTCCTTCCTTCCTTCCTTCCTTCCTTCCTTCCTTCCTTCCTTCCTTCCTTCCTTCCTTCCTTCCTTCCTTCCTTCCTTCCTTCCTTCCTTCCTTCCTTCCTTCCTTCCTTCCTTCCTTCCTCCCTCCCTCCCTCCCTCCCTCCTCCCTCCCTCCCTCCCTCCTCCTCCTCCCTCCCTCCCTCCCTCCCTCCCTCCCTCCCTCCCTCCCTCCCTCCTCCCTTCCTTCCTTCCTTCCTTCCTTCCTTCCTTCCTTCCTTCCTCCCTCCCTCCCTCCTTCCCTTTCTTCCTTCCTTTCTTTCTTCCTCTCTTCCTTCCCTTCCTTTCTTTTCTCCCCTTCCTTCCCTTCCTTTCCTCCCCTTCATATAATCAAACTCAGGATTTCACATATGCAAGACAAATACTCTACCACTGAATTATATGCCTGGTTCTTGACTTCCCTATAAGGGAGCTTTTCCAGTGCTTTTCTCTACAAAGTTTCTCTTGCTCCTCATTATTGAGATTTGTGTTCTATAGCCACCAGTGAATGCAAAGGTGGCTGTGAAAATTAGTGATGTTTTTGGAGTCAGGCTGTTCACTCCCACAGCTAGAAGCACAGTGCTCATCTCTGCAATGGTTTACTGTTCCCAGCTTAGATAGTCTCTCTGGTAACTGCTGGACTGGAGGCTGGACTGATGCTGCACAGGATTCAGAGCTACCTTCATGGCATGGGTCAGGTGTCACTTGGAGGGTTGAGAGATGGAGTCACACAACTAGGTTGTGACAGAATTTGGGAAGAGTGTCTTCAGGTCTGTTGTGACCCATCTACTTGCATCTTACTTTATCTGAGCACTCAAATGTCTATATATCGACATCATCTGAGCCAAAGACACCAGGACCCCTAAAGATTCTTCCTTGAACCAATAGAAAATTTGTATCCATAGATGCCATGTGAGAAAATGGAAAATATCCAGGGAGTATGTTTCACTTCCCACCCACTGGACAACTGCAGAATGAACCAAGTTCGTCTGCAAACAGGAACCCTCTTCACTGTGTCACAGATGGTGGGGAAGGATGGCTGGATAAAGACAGAATTCCAGGACTAAAATGAAAACTGGCCCACTTAAAAAGAGTTGGAATTTTGTAATTTTGGTGGGATAGGCATCACAATGTTGATTTTAGACAGAATTACAATAACTCTGCATTACAGAATCACAGATGTTAAATTTTATCTTTGGGATGTCTTCACTCAGAAGCTCTCCACTCATGCACACAATGGATGCAGATGATGGCCCCTCCAGGCCATGACCTTGCTGCAGCTCCAGAGGCCAGGAATTAGAGTGTGATTCCCAGGGAGACACAGCTGGAGAGGCTCCAGTGATCCTGAATCTGATGCCTCATTGTGTATTCCTCAGTGCTGTGAGAACCACACACCATAGTCATTTCAATGAGAATAATAGATTGGGGTGGGGTGAATTCTATTGATATTGGATTGAGGATTTGTGGACATTTACCTTAAGCCATGTTTGCACATTTCCAGCTGGTGGCACCAGAGAGCTGAAAATCAGTTCTGAAGTGCGATATACTGCCTGAGTGTCACACAGGTGTGTTCAGAAGGGAGGAAGCCAGAGCCCTAACCAGGAACTGTCTCTTGGAGCTGTTCTAAACCCTGTAGCCAATGGGACATTATGCAGCACACAGCCCTCTAAGATAAAGGGATTTTGTGCTCATTAATAGGTATATGGGCCATCCAAAGGGCCATTCCCAGTCTTTTCGTGGCCATCACAAATGCTGGTCCCATAGCAGAATACC
Organism: Cryptotis parvus; assembly: GCA_021461705.1. Classification (NCBI taxonomy): domain Eukaryota; kingdom Metazoa; phylum Chordata; class Mammalia; order Eulipotyphla; family Soricidae; genus Cryptotis; species Cryptotis parvus. Next base: position 9,478 of record JAJIBD010007252.1, on the reverse strand, counting down.
TATGCCTATTAAGTATGTATGTGTTTCTAAGCAAGATCCAGATTGCCCAAGAGGAAGACAAACTGCTCTGGATTACAACCTCACACCAGAGCGAGACCTATAATGTGTGAGTGCAACGTGGCTTTATACTGAAAATACTAAGTTTAAATATTTTTATTTCAAACCTTAAGGTTTTCATTCCAAATATTTTAAATGATTTTGGAGAATAAAAGAAGAGCAATATGTCATTCAATGCCTAGGTGTGGATTAGTAGAATATAGAAAAAGACTATAGGATAAGCAAAGCAGTGAGCAGCAAGTTCTGGAAACAGAGGTGGCAGGAAGGGGAAGGAATATTGGTATAAGCTTGGCAATCATTTGGTGAGGGGTAGGCAGTACCTCCTACCAGAAAGGCACAGTCTACTGAGATATAGCGGAGTTCCTAGATTTAGGGGGAAGACATTGTCCGGTCCTTAACAATATTCACTTTTCAGTGCTCATGCATCATTGGGAAGCAGGCTTTCCTGCCAGAGGGAGCATGCTTCATTTCCTGAGCCTCCAAGGCCACCCAGGTCCTTGGAATTCAGTCTTGGCACAGGGGGAAGGAAGAATCTCTCTCTTGCTCATTGGCTTCCTTATTCCCTGGGGGTTTGGTTACTCATCGGATTCCTGTCTCTGTCTGTAGGATGAAACCTGGGAGAAATAGACACCTGGCTGAAACGGCATGTTGGGACAGAAAACGAGACTCCCCAGGCTAGAAGGCGCAGTCTCCCGCAGCAGCCCGTGTAAGCCTCTGAGTGCCCCCACACAGTCTGCTCTAGGCATCCATGTTGGTCTCTGGGGAGCAATTCTGATTCTAGTCTCAGGGGCGTGACCGGGCGTACTGATTCAGTCTCTGAGCTCAGTGCTTGACTCTCGGCTTCTCTGGGGCTAGGCAATGCACAGCAGGTACATGGATTGAAGCTCTGGAGAGCTGGAAACTGGCCACCCTGGGAAGTGTGTCCTCTTATTCAGATAGCTGGACCTTGATGACCTTGCTGACCCAGCAGAGCCTGCTTCTCCTGGGCTTAGGTACTTGAGTTGGCTGAGGACCCACCTATGAGTCCCCTTTCATATACACAATGACCAGAATGAGCCTGTATCCCTCACTTTTCATCTGTGAAGCAAGTATCCAGGCACTGAGTCACATCCTTACTCATCCCTTCCACCTTTGCTACAGGCTTAAACACTCTGGGCCATTCTCCGCACTCCCAGGGCCAGATGCTAGACAACTAAGGAAGCAGGTGTGCACGAAGTCCATCACAATAGTGGGATAGAGCCAATCTGGGCTGTTACACTTGCCTCACTGCCTCCTTCCCATGGGGTCCACGCTGCAGGGCCTTGCCCACCTTTTATCCTCTCTCTTTCTGCTTCTTGGGGCTCCTGGGTCCTCCCTGTGAGTCCTGTGTGATATCATGATTACTGAGTCTGGAAAGGATTGAGGTGTAAGTGGCCTCAGGCACGAAAGCATTTTTATGTCTGTCTTCCCCTCCTAAGGACAATTTGCTCATTTTGTCCTTTGTTAAAGCTTACTAAGACTTAGGTTTGCAGAGAATATGATGGAACCCGTCTACAAAGGGGATTTTACGTTCACTCAGCCACCCACTGCTTTGCATCTCTCTCCCTTTCTCCCTGCTCTTTCCCTGTAATTTTGACCTGGCAGACAAGATTGTTGCTTTGAGGATATGAGTCCACCATCTTCCAACCTCTGCTTGTTGCCAATGAAGCTCTTTGTTTTTTGAATATATATATGATATATATTTATGTATGTATTTGTATATACATATATGTATATATGTATATTTATACATACATATATTTTTACATATGTATATTTACATATGTATATATTTACATTTACATGTGTATTTTCATTTACATATGCATATGCACATACATATACATGTTGTATATTTATGTATATATACATATATGTATATTTATGTGTGCATTTATATATACATAAATGTATATACATATATGTATATGTATGTATACATAGAATCTTTTTCAGATATATACAAAGTTATTAACACTGAAGTGTGATGTTGAAATTGTTAAAGGACAATTGGAATTGAATGAAAGGACATCCTGGCTAGTTCACTATTGAACAGTTAACTGATTACTCCATTTTTCAGGTTTGCTGTTTTTTATTAGTGATTTACTCATTAGTTTATCATTTAATAAATATTCGTTACTCCAGTATGTCTAGAGTCCTGCTGTAGACGCTGCATACTGAGGGTCAGGTGCTTTCACTCAGAATCCAATGGCCCAGTGGAGAAGATAGATTGCAGCATAAAAATTCTTACTCACTAAATATTTGTAATACAATAGGAGATGAAAAAATGGAGTTTCATCATTGATAGAGTCCTCTAGATTAGGTAGTAGAGTCCTAGATCATTCATATGCTCAGATTCATCCCTTGATCACTTGATCACTTGATCATTTGACATCCTGTTATTCTTCAATTTGCTCAAGCAGGTGCCAGTAACATTTCCATTTGACCCTATCACATATCAGTGTTGCCCAATGGCATCTGGTTGCTTCAGGAATACAAAGAGCCTCAAACCGTTCATTCAGGGTATTGACGAAGTTTGACCATCTTGTCGGTGGGCAGTCATGTGATCTTTGGCATCCCGTGAGATTCAGTCGGTAATGGCTCTAGTCTAGTGGTCATCTCCAAATTGCATTACATGTCCAGCCCATCTGATTTTTTGATGCCTTGGCAAACGAGACAGCATCTCTGACTCTGGATCGTAGACAGAGGTCGGAACTCCAAATTCCTTCTCTCACTTGAGTGAGGCGTGATATTCCAAGCATAGCTCTTTTGATTACTCTTTGGGAGACCTGAATAGCCTTCTCATCCTCCTTTTGTAGGACCCAGTTCTCTGAGGTGTATGTTAATGCAGGGAGAATGGTGGAGTTTAAGAGATATGCCCAGAGCTGGAGGTTCTTTGTCCTTTTTAGCTATTTCTTCAATGCTCTTGAAGGTGTTCCATGACACTCTCTTCCTCCTGCACAGCTCGGGTTTTAGGTTGTTCATCATGTTGACTTCTCGACCTAGGTACACTTAACTCTGCATTCAGTATATTGTTGTATAACAGTAATTTCCATGAATACTTAAGTATTTTGTCCCACATTACATGGCTTAACCTATTACCTATTATGCGTTCATTTTCCTAGACTTTTGCTGTTGTAATGACCTAGAAAAAAATGTTTGCACACACATGAATATAATTGTACAGTTATATTCTTAGACATAATGCCTAGAATTCAGATTACAGAATTAAAAAATATAGCTTAGTCACTTTTTAAGTGCATTTGTTTTGGAAAATTTTATCTTTCATCTTGGCCATTTCCTAAGCAATGCCTTCATTACCTAAGCATTGTCACTTTAATTTTTGCTTAGTGAAGAATAAGTATTGGGTATTTTCATTTAACATTTCTATCATCTGCAAGGAAGCAGTAAATGAATTTCAGTTCCCACTGGAATGATAGTGTCTGATTAAAATGGGGAGATTCACTCCTATTCTGTCTTCTGTAAAACTCTGAATCACTTTGAGTTATTTTCAGTCCACAATTCAATGCTCATGTGTTTTATTGTCATTAATACTTTTAAGTGAAACTTTTTTAAGGGTTTGTTTATATACTTACTAATATATTTTGTAAAGTTCTTGTCTAATTTTTTAATTACATATCCATTGTTGGTGGGAATGTCGACTGGTACAGCCTTTAGGAAAACAATATGGGCATTCCTCCCAAAACTAGAAATTGAACTCCCATTTGACCCAGCCATACCACTCCTTAGAATGTACCTTGGGAGGCCAAAAACACGCAGCAGAAACACCATCTGCAATTCTATGTTCATAGCAGCACTTTTCACAATAGCCAGAATCTGGAAACAACCAAAGTGCCTAAGAACAGACGACTGGATTAAGAAACAGTGGTACATCTACACAATGGAATATTTTTGTAAAGTTCTTGAATGTAAGGTTGACTTTTCTCAACTTGCTCCAGATAATTGTTACTACAGAATAGATATTTTTAATTGATTTGTTAAAACCTTAGTTTAAATAATTGCATTTATCTTGATTTCTTCTCTTTATAACCATTGAAGAAAAAGAAAGTAGCGTATTTCCTCTAAAACTTTAGGAAATGTATTTAAATTTAGCTTAGAACCTCAATATATTACTTGGCCACATATTTTATTTAGATTTTTTGGGGGTTAACACCCTAGTGCCCAAGTCGTGTTCATGAGGTGAGGCTTGGGAGCACCACCAGCAGTTATCAACTAACTGGAACTGCTGGTTCAGGGCCAAGGGCCTGGTGATGTGATGCTGCTAAACTCTGAGCGTCACTCAGGTAGTGCTAGGGAGTCTGCAGGCTTGGACCCAGTAAGGTTCAGGTACTATGTTGTGCTTGGAATGAAACCCTTGTAAGATGCATCGTAGGCATGGTCCTATCTTCTGGACCAGTATTTTTCAAAATTTGACTTATTATTGGCTTATATATTTTACTTTATTTTTTAGCTTTTTGGGTCACACCCAGCAATGCTCAGGGGTTACTACTGGCTCTGCACTCAGGAATTACTCCTGGCGGTGCTCGGGGACCATGTGGGATGCCAGGATTGAACTCTGGTCAGCTGCTTGCAAGGCCAGTGCTATCGCTCCAGCCCCTATTTTACTATTTATGGGTGAAGGCTTTATACTTCTATAGGTATATAGGACTTACTACACCCACCTCCAAATTTCCAATGCCTCCTGGCCAACTTGACAAACATTTAATGTTTCCCAATGAGAACAACAGACTCCTCCCTTCCCTCAAGCCTAAGTTATCTTTTACCTCTCACCATCTAACATGAATTAAAGTCAGTGTATGTCCATAGCGAGGTGACAAAATGCTTATCTATCTATCTATCTATCTATCTATCTATCTATCTATCTATCTATCTATCTATCTATCTATCTATCTATCTATCTATCTATCTATCTATCTATCTATCTATCTATCTATCTATCTATCTATCTATCTATCTATCTATCTATCTATCTATCTATCTATCTATCTATCTATCTAATCTATCTACTATCTATCTATCTATCTATCTATCTATCTATCTATCTATCTATCTATCTCTAGCTAGCTTTCTATCTGTCTGTCTGTCTGTCTGTCTATCTATCTATCTATCTATCTATCTATCTATCTATCTATCTATCTATCTATCTGTGTCTGTCTGTCTGTCTGTCTGTCTGTTGTCTGTCTGTCTATCTATTTATTTATTCCTTTTTGGGTCACAGCTGGCAATGCTCAGGGGGTTACTCCTGGCTCTGCACTCAGGAATTACTCCTGGCAGTGCTCAGGGGACCATATGGGATTCAGCGGATCGAACCTGGGTCGGCTGTGTGCAAGGCAAATGTCCTATCTGCTGGACTATTGCTCCGGCCCTGACAAAATGTTTAATCCCAGCAATTTCCTTTCTTCTGAATAAAATAGGAAGAGGACAGGAATCCTGAAAGACTGGGCTTCTGAGGAAAATGAGCAAATACTATTTGCTCTTTGAGCTTCAGTTTCTTCATCTAGAAAATGGTCACAATGATAAGAGTGTCTGTTTCATTGAGCTACTCTGAGGATTGAGTAGGTTCTTAATTGACAGATACTTACGCCAGTCCATAATATGGATCACCCGCATGCTTCCTAACAGATCAGGTAAACATAGTATATACCCAGGTACATTCACATTGGAATAACTGGCTCACAGTTCCTAGAGGGGATGGGAATGTTGTAGCCCAAGAAGCAGTAGGACAGGCCGAGGCCCCACATATCATAGGTCTCTGGGCAGGAAAGACACAGGGTTTGCCCGGCTGCTCAGGGGTAGGATGAAAGGACAAGTGAGGACAGAGGTCCAGGTGACAACTTTCAAAGGAGAATGATTAAAGTTCCCTTGAACAGAGTTCTGCCAGTTGGATGCTGCTCAAACGACCTCATCAAACATCTCTCATCTTATCTCTGTCCTGTCACTGCAGCTTCAGCATCACTACAGGAAGATGACTCCCCAGAGAAACCTGAAACTAGCTGTCCAGGTGGGATCAGAGAGCTCGGCAGACAAGGGCCTCCTGAGCCGTGGACCTGGTGCTGTCATTACCTTCTAGGAGGATGGCGAAGATTTCCATGGTTACCTCCAAGCAAAGTAGCAGCAGGTCCCCTTAGGTAGGTGGTTTCCCTGTGACTAACGTCCACCTACACTGCCCATTTGGGCCAATGTAAGGGCTTTGAGGGAGATGAGGCTGTCTCTGGCTCTCTCACCGCTAGCCTGTGACAAGCTCCTAGCTAGAACTGGCCTATTTGAGGTAGTGCTGGACTAGGCAGGTTGTGCTGGTTGGGCAGAGCATCTTTTTAAAATACAAATCGGGAGCTAAGACCTTAGCTCAAAGGCACACATGCATGGCTTGCATGCATAAGACTCCAAGTTTCATTCCTTTCACGTCATGGTTTCCTGAGAGTCACTGGATATAACTTTAGAGGTCCCTGGACACTGCCAGGTGGGCTCTGGTAGTCTCCAGAACTATTGGTGGGGAGCCTGCTAGAGTGGGAGCTGTGGGAGCTCTGTCCCAGCAGATTCTTGTTATATTGCTGGTGCTGCTCTGGGTTAGAGGGTGTGCTTTAGCCCAGTACTCTATTATCATGGGATAGATCACACAAAGATCAGTTCCTTACAAGGAGAGATGAGAACTGTCTCTGCAGTTGTAGCAGCCACTCGAAAGCTGAACAAAATTCCAGTCATGTAGTGGGCATGTATCACGGCTTTAGTTTTCTTTTCTTTTCCCGCTGACTCAGTTAGGATGGAGTCAGGCCTGTAGTTTCACTAGTTGGGTATATTTAGTGAAATCTATGACAAGATGGTTCCAAAGGTATTAAATGGTGGCAAATATGTCTCCACTACTGGTTTGGAAAGTTCAGGCCTTCAGGAGCTGTCCACTGCTGTCCGCTGCTCATTAATATGGACACAGCTCCAGAAGTCCTCTGGTAAAATTCTCTTCTTTCAGACTTACTCTGCCAGGAAGCTCTTGCTGTGTAATACACATGGAATACATTGGAACTTCACTTCTATGAAATGGTTTTAGGGTAACTGAAAAGTCTGAATTGTACTCACTATTCTGCCTTCATTAACTTTCATTCTATGGTGTGATACATATATTTTAGAAAGACTGACACTGAAAATGGTTGGAGAAATGTCACATTATGTTCCAGATTGCATCCATACCTGGGAACTTGACATACTATGGCCAGTTTCAGGGAATGATGCTCAAGAAAGGATCTAAGCTTTGGGGGAAATTGATACCAGAGCTGTCTACCTTTTTGTTAAGATTTAACACCATGAAGGGTGTTACAGGACACGATATGAGGCCACATCTCTGGAACTCCAGGCCCCTTGCTTCACAGTAGGATGAACTAATTCCATCTGAGCTGTGCATAGGCTATGACTGAGATGGGGACTTTGCCTCACACTGTAGCCACAGTTGTTTTTACCCTCCTCTCCCTCTCTTTCTCTGCTGTCCCTTTACAGAGTTTCCTGGGGACTCTTCCTTAATAAATAACAGACCTATGAGATCTCAGAGTTACCGCCAGTCTTAGTTTCAAGCACCTGAAAATAAGATCTTTTACATAGTTTTAATATTCCAGTTATGTTGGGGATGCCGCCAGGGTCCCCAATAGTGCCGGGACGCGAGGTCCCTTCTACCTCCGGCCGGAGGGAATGGATGAAGATTCAGGAATCCGGCGCAGTTTTTAAAATGCTTTACTTATCACAGGTTCAGGCATACAAATCAGCAATAAGAAAAACCCGGTGCTTAGGATTCCCGGCTAGAACCCCAGCCACGTGTAGGCCAAGATGGCGGCCACCACGTGTTAAGGACCTGTAAAAGAGGAGAAAAAAGACAAGACCCCAAAAGAGTGTGAGCCCCAAAGAGAGAGAGAGAGAGAGAGAGAGAGAGAGAGAGAGAGAGAGAGAGAGAGAGAAGAGAGAGAGAGAGAGAGAGAGAGAGAGAGAGAGAGAGAGAGAGAGAGAGAGAGAGAGAGAGAGAGAGAGAGAGAGAGAGAGAGAGAGAGAGAGAGAGAGAGAGAAAGCAGGCTGGTTTTATACCCCTACAACTCAGACCTCCCACTATTATGGGAAGCAGGAAGGGTCAAATACCCTCAGGTAATTTCTCTCAGCACCTCACCTAGGCCCTATTATATGCTAATGTTTTGAGCCAAGATCTGCCTGGAAATGCCTTTATAGGGTAGAGAAGGGGGTTTCTGAGATGGCATGTCTCTGTACCAAAAACTAATACTAATTCCAGTTAAATATTTCTCCAAGCCTTCACAGGAGTCTCATCTACTTCACGGTAGTTTTGTATTTTAGGTGCCTTTTGAGTTATCAGGGAGCCATGCTTGCTTCCTTGGAGGCAAACAGCATTTCTCTCCCCGTCTAATTACTTAGAGATACAATGTGGCCAGGCAAATATCCTGGTAAGATCTAGCTAGTCCCACGATGATTGTGGTAGCATGAGAGAATATTTATACCAGCCAGTACAGAATACATGGTCAGATAAGACTGCCACATTCAGACTACCCCCTATCTACGAAGTGACCTGCAAAAGGCAATCCTGGGCAGATGCAGAGGCTCTCAGAGGAGTCCTGAAACACAGTTATATTAATATTTCTCCAGTATTTCATTATTTACATTTGCCTTTCTGCATTATCACTTGTCTTCCCATTATTCATTGATTTGCTTGAGCTGGCACCAGTAATGTCTCATTCATTGGGAATAAGGTCCATTATTGTTACTGTTTTTGGCATATTGAATACACCACAGGTAGCTTGCCAGGCTCTGCCATGGCTCTGGGTTCATCCTAGGGGACCCAGTCTTTTTCCTATATCAGGCCATCAACCATCCAGGACCCATGAAGCAGAGCTCTGGGTGTAGACAAGCCTATCTCCTGTCTGCCACCAGCCGAACACAGCTGGCACCACAGCCACACCCACAACACCTCGAGGGGCAGGCAACTAGGATCCAAATATGGCCCATACATATCAGTGTGTTGACTTTTACAATCTATTTTAATCTTTCTGTTTTTTTCTTTCCTTTCCTGTTACGTTTATTTGTGTATTGATTTGGAGAAACCAGGTTGTTTTCCAAGGTTTTGATTTGAACACAGATATTACTTGGTATTGTTAACCTGCTCCTCTGTTTGTTTTCCATATAAATAATTATAGCAAACAACTTCAGATCTGATATTTTGGCAAGACTCTTTCAGAGAAGGGGTGTTCTTCACCTCTTAGGATGGTGCCTAAGAACTGTTGGTTTTCTATATGACATGGAAGTTATTGATACTCAATTCTCAGTTTAATTCACTGGGATTGCCATGTGGTAATATTCAAAATGCATCATATTTTATTTTCCTTATTAGTCTGAATATTTT
>JAJIBD010007251.1:0-86504 GCA_021461705.1 Cryptotis parvus | reverse complement strand
ATTTGATATGCCAAATACCAGTAACAATTATAGACCTCATTCCAGAATGGATTGAGGCTCTTTATGTTCCTGGAGCAAGCAGATGCCCTTGGGCTCTACTAGCATGAGACAGGACATATGGAGATGTTACTGGGGCCCGCTCGAGCAAATCGATGATGAACGGAAGACAGTGATACACCTCCCAGATGTAGAGTGTTACCTCTCCCCTTCATCCCTGTTCGGGAAAAGATAGTTCACAGTCTCTTGCTCCGCGTGAGACTGGATCGTTAGCCAGCACAGAGCCGAGAAGGGCTCAGTGCTCTCAAGTAGCGTTTACTCCAGCTCACTCCCCACCCCCCAAACACACACAGACACACACACACACATACACATGGTTGCAAAGGCACTGTACTGCCAGCTTCTAGGCCCCAGTTTGAGTATTGCTTCATTCCTGCTGCTTTTGAATTCCGGTTTCTGGATTCAGTCACTTATTACTTACCTATTTACTTTCCTGCTTCCAAAATTATTTGTCATGGTCCCTTCTTTTTGCCCCGTCCTTGGGGTTTTTTGTCTAAAATGGGAAATGAAATACATGTTTTACTTAAGTCTTAGGAAGGTTTTAGGGAGGAAATGAAATGGATGTCTGCTGTAGAAAATTATGAAAATGTAAGCTCTATGAAACCAAGAATATAAGAGCATTTGTTTCCATGTCACCAAGTCGAGATAATCGCCCTTGTCTTTGGTCAGTAATGTCTCAGTCTTGGGTGCATGCCGGCCAGCAGGTGGAGATGGGTAGTGTCACGTGTGTGCTCTGCGGGCTTTTATTGTCCATAGGTGTCCTTTTCTTTTGGTTCGGGGCAGGATGGTGGACTCTAGCAACGCTTAGGTGTCCTGTGAGTCACTCCTGGAGATACTCAGCCAACTGGGCCAGGGTGACCCAGTGGTCACCCCCAGCGATGTGAATGCCCAGCATTGCTGGGAGCTAGAAGGGCCACCCGCTGCTGCTCTGTGGGGAGGGGTGTGTGGCCCGGGGCATCAGATGAGGCAGTATGTGTGCAGGGCTCCTGTGCCCGCCCTTTGAGCTGGGTCCCTAGTCTTGGAAATGCTTTTGCATGCAACTCATAGACATTTTCAATCTATTCTGTCACCCGTATCGTGCCACTGTATTTGTTGGATGTAAGACTTATTTGAATTCTAGGCAGAAACTCATTTCATCTGCATTTCCTCCCAGCTGCAATGTCCTGCCATTGATTTTCAAATTGCCAAAATATCTTTATGCTTTACTTCGCTTTACCTGCAGATGGCAGACTTGTTTCATTTGAGCACATTTTAAAGATTCAGTTTCCTTTAATGAGCTCTTACATTGCAAAGAGAGGTGATTATGTGAGCAGCATTTCCGCCTATTAGGGAGGAAGCAAATTAATGGTAGGAACAGGGAACCACACTAAGAAAGTACTGGGTAATTTACTTCTTATTTTGTCGATCTTCCTGACTTTGGTGGTGTGGGTTATGGTCGTATAAATGGACTCAAGCATGGCATTGAAGCTGTACCAAATGTAAACTGCTGATTTCTTTAATTGCTTTAGAAGGAGCAATGGAGCTTAATTCTGCTGCTTCTCGCCATTTGTTCTGCATTTATATTCTAAGAGTTTGCTTATATTAGACTTTCAATATATGTTTTTTTTTTAAATCTGGAGACCTTTACACTTAGTCCTTTCTCACAAAGTGTGGTGGGTTTCTGCATTTTGTTCCCATTGTGCCTGTTGCAGGTAGAGGGAGTTAGCAGGATGGGGAGGGCGGTAGCGCTGCAGCAGGCTCTGAACCCCAGATGGGCTCCGGGCTTTGGTCTGGGGTTCGCTGTCCCTTCCTCGGGCTCCAGGCTGCCTTCTCTGGACTCTCGGTTTGTTGGGAGTCACCTGGGGAGTTAGCAGGGTTGGGACACCTTGGGGGGCACTCTAGATTTAGAACTAATTGGAGTAATATGTGTGCTCAGTAGAGAAAACCATATTTCATTGATTCTTAGCCATAGTTGTGCCTATTTTATTTTCATAGTACAAACTGTAAGTGAAATGCATTTCAAAGCTGTCTCCATTCGATAAGAGAAGAGTGTAGTACTGCTTACTGAAATGGAAAGAAAAGTTTATTTATCTAATGAAATAAAATTTCATTAGGTATGGGCTAAAAATTGAGGTCTAGAAAAAGCCCACAGAATCTCAATAGAATTGACAAAAAGCTGTGAAGAGGAAATATTAATTATGTGTAGTCCTAAAACTCCAAGCTGATATGATTGTATAATTACTTTCCCCCCAGAAAAATATATTTGAAAGAGATGTGTATATTTTAGCTGAAAGAGGATATACCAGAATAAAGCACATACCTTTATTAATGAATAAATACTTGGGTTTTAAAATGATTTTCTCCACGAGAGGCTAAGGCTAGAGTGGTTAGATTAGTAAAATACGTTGCCTCTTTCACTCCTAATAGTCTGCTAGTGTAATCAGTCAAGGGTAGTATTGAATAATGGAGATGTCCAGAATGTCTTTCTCTGCTTTTTGTCACCTTCATTTCTGAGAAAGGATAGTGATCTATTACAGAATTTTTTTTATATTGTCATTATTCAAAGAAGCAATTTCTATTCATCCATGAAGGGTGACTCTATGAGGAATGATTATATTCTTTTCGTTTTTAAAATAATGAAAAAATTTGAGATTCTTGACGTGATAATTCAAAAAATAATGCAGAAGTTTTATAACGTAGTTCTCAATGTCAGGGATAATGAAATTGTGAAGGTCTTAGAGGTGAGAGATTATAATTGGAGATAGAACTCATAAAATAAATATCAACTGTATCATGGCAAGTAGAACCAACATATGAAAATATTGAAGAGAGATTTTGTTTTCAGAGAATCGACTTAGTGTCTGTCATAAATTGGAATCTGGACATAAAATCGTTGAAGTCCCATTTGTTTTGCTTCTTTGGTGTGGAATTCTATTTGATGTAAATTTAATATGCATGTGATTATGAAACCCTTCATCTCCTTCTGAAATATGCAGCTCGGACTTTTTCAAAACAAGGTTGACCTCTTAGAAGGGAGGTTTCTTCCATGTTTGCCTTTTTTGGAAAAATGGGGGCCAGTCTTGAAATGCAGACCTGACCGCGGTGGTGCCCAGCCAGGCATTAGGGTTCTTGGGTCATACCCGGTCATTGTCAGGGCCGCTGGAGCTATCCTGAGTGCTGCTCAGGGCACCCATGTGACACTAGTAATCAAGCTCAGCTTTTTGCACGTGCAGATGTTTTTGTGTGCTTCATCCAGCTACACAAAGATTGGACAAAGTATAATATAGGCTGCTAGAGAAGTCATTATTTCCAAATATCTTCCGTAGATCAAGCCTTGCACACCTTTAAAGAATTCTTGCACTTAAGTGTAGGCTTGTTGTAGTTTAGTTTTGAAAGTGCAAAGATACTGTGATGTTTTTCTGTGTGGTTTCCCTCCAAATTTCCCTAACTCGGATGTATTCAAAATTGGATGTATTTGATAGATAACAACACACTGAGGTTGTGTGTATTATTCTCTACCTATTTGGTATGATCGGCAGAGCCTGGCAAGCTACCCGTGTCGTATTTGATATGCCAAATACCAGTAACAATTAGAGACCTCATTCCCATGTCCTGATGGAATGGCTTGAGGCTCTTTATGTTCTTCAAGCGAGCAGATGCCCTTGGGCTACACTAGCATGTGACAGGACATATGGAGATGTTACTGGTGCCTGCTCCAGCAAATCAATGAACAACAGGAAGACAAGAGAAGTGATACAAGTGATATTTGGTATGATAATTTGCCTATTTTAGTCCATCATGACTTACTGTAAAAAAATAGTTTTATAGTGCTGAATTACATTCCATTCTCTGGTTGTACAGCAATTGATTTACCCATTTGCCTAGTGAAGGACTTCTTTACTTCCACGTTTTAACAGTTCTGAACAAAGCTGCTGTTAACAAGGGTGGGGGGGCGACTACATTCTAGTCGTGAATTGCATTTTAACTAGCCGTAGTTTGTAATTTGAACGAAATTGTTGTGTTCTAGTTACTGAATGAGCCAAAATGTATGGAAGTTGATGGAACATGTATGAAATACATGTTTTAATAATAAATGAGGTGGTAGAGTTTATGTCTCAATGTTCAAACATACTTATCCGTGATGCTTTGGGTTCAGTTTATAGTATCACAGAAATAATGATAAATGAAAAATAATAAACCCAAGAGTTGAGAAACCGTTGTGATTGTTTTTCCTTATTTCTAAGCCATAATGCGTTTAAGGATTGCCTCTTCACTTCTTAGTATCTATTATCAATAAATGATTCCTAACTATAAGAATTGCTTATGCCCAAGGCAGGGAGATATGGATTGTCATCTCTCAGCTTTATGCTGCTCTTGGAGCATTTTCTTGACTTTGGAAGCAAGCTGGACAAATAGCTAAGGATAAAGTAGCTTTGGTTTCCTGAGCGTTCACTTTGGTCTGAGTCTTACTTTTATGGATTGTAGTGGATATAGAAAACAGTTTGATTCGCTCACTTCATCTTACTGCCTGTCATCCTTGACAAGGCAGAATTTTCCCTCACTTATCAACAACAAAAAAGCTTTGAATCTCATTACACATTAATATTGATAAAATCTTTAAGGCGACCCATTTTCAAATATTTCCTTTAAATTACTCAGTTATAATTCTATATTTATTGTAAGTGTTCTCAGAATCTGGTTAATTCTAATGTTTTTCTGCATCTTTCCTTTGATCTTTCACTGACAAATATATTTTACAGTAACAAAAGGGGTGGGAGAAGATGAATCCTGGGCCAGCTTTTCTTGCAAGGAACTGACTAAAAAAACTGGCTTGGGAAACACAGAGCATCTGAACACGTCAAGGTACGTCAGGGCCCAGGGAGAGGTTCTCAGGCGGCGCAGGCTGGTCTGCGGGATTCCAGTCCTTCTCCATGCCCCAGACCCACAGCCTCCCAAGCTCCCCTGTGGAACCCCCCACCCAATCTCAAGTAAAAGGAATCGCAAATAAGAATTTTTCTTCTTTAAAAGCTGAGTTTTATTATTTTGTCCTGACTACCAGGGACTTAGTTTCACCGGTTGGAGGAGACTTTTATTAGTCTTCTAGATATTTTCTTTCTCAACTTGAATTTGATACTGATTTTCGTTGATTTTTTTTTTTATTAGTGCTTTGTGAGGTACTGTCTGTGTGTGACTAATCTTTTTTGTTTTTATTTTTTTGTTTCAGCTGATCCTATTAAAGTTCTAATGCCATCTCTGTCTCCCACAATGGAAGAAGGAAACATCGTGAAATGGCTGAAAAAGGAAGGTGAGCAAGTGCATCACAGATGAGCTTCCATCATTTGGTGTTTGTGTTTTAAGTCAGTTGTATACAGCACATGATATAAAGTAAGTCTTTTTCCCGCAAATTTAAGTTTTCAAAATAAACTTTAAACCACGTAATGCAGCAAAGTTTTCTGATTGCAATTTTTCATAAGCAGTAATTGCCAGTTACAGCGGGAAACACTGCTCCTGTCTCTCAACTTCCCCTCTGAATAGTATTGACTTTAGATCAGCAGTCAGCTCTCTTCTCATCTGCTGTACTCATTCTGCAATGTTCTACATTTTTGTGGAGCAAAAAGCCCGAACTTCCATTCTCTGCTAGGGTTTGTTTGGTAGATAGAGAGAAATATAGGTCCTGGGACTAAAGTCGAGAACAGCGGTTAGGATGCTCGCCCTGCATGTGGCTGAGCCCAGTCAGATTCCTGGCACCACATATTGACCCTGAGCACCGCTAGAGGTGATCCCTGGATACAGAGCCCAGAGTAAGCTCTGAGCACTACAGGGTGTGGCTCCAAAACCAAAGAAACTAAAGGTGACCAGGTGGGTTCCCTGCGGTCCTATTATGATTCATCTTGGAAATGGTGAATCAAGAATTAAAATGGAAAGAGGGGGAATGGCAGCTTGAAAGAGGACATGCCTGGGAGGATTTGAATGATTCAGGAGGCTATGTGATTCATTTGCCACAGATGTCATCGGGCATTTAATGTGCTAATCTAGTGGTTATAAAATAGTATTAGAAAGTTTCGCCACTGAGTAGAATTCAGGGTCGTGGCACACTTGTGCTGCAGGAACATGCAGTGTTCATGGCATTGCGTTTGCCAGTGGTGACCATGAGGGTAAAGTCTGAGAGTATTCACTGCAGAACTCTAGCCACATGAACTTGGGATTTTTGGAGGGAAGATCCTAGAGATGTGAGAGAGAATAGACTGTTAGAAAAGGCAGCAAGATGGCTTATGACATGGGCCTCAACACCAGAAGCCCGGGGCTGTGGATTGATTTAATGTGGATATCAGGAGTGTGACACAGTAAGGCTGCCAACTAGCTATAACTGGACCCGTGTGAGATACCACATCAGTTGAAAGCATGACTTAGGTCTTTTCCTTCATGGAAATATATCTCGGTTTCCATGTTAGGACAAGCATGGTAATGAGACCAGGCAGCTCTGTCAATGGTTAGCCAGGAAACATTTTGGCAGTGCAAAGATTGAGCCCAGACTGGAATCAAGGAGGTTTTGCAAATGGAAGTAGTATCTGAGTTGTTCTTTATGGAATACATTTTTCTTGTTGTTCTATTTGTGTTTTTTAAATGAAAGAAAAAAAAAGACCATTCCAGGTAAAATGTTGGAAGATATGACTTTGCATTTTGGTATAGGAGGGTGATTTGAGCCGTGTTAAGGGCTTGGTGGGTGGAAGTCATGTGATAATTCAAGAGAGTAATTCCAAAGAAGATAGAACAAGGGACAGATAATAGAATTTTCTAGATTTTGAGAAAGACATATGTCAAAGAAGTGAAAGCGCCTGTGCTTCATTCGAAGCACTTTGAGCAACTGCCTCAGCGGGCTGCTGTCTTTTAAAATAATTATTAGTATCTAAGATAGTTTCCCCTTTATTAATAATGTAATCAATTGAAGTCTATTTTTAGTATTCTTTTCCCTAATGAATTATAGAGCTTGGCAATGTCTATATTTAATATGACAGAGTGTTGTTGTCATCAAATAATGACTCAGACATAGAACAGCCTTTTAAATAGTAGGGTTATTATAAAAAGATTAAATTTCTTCACACTTTGAGAACTGGTAGTCAAGCACATCAGATGATTCTTGAAGCACATTTATCTCTCAGACTTTGCGCTCACTGGCAATTTGATAAGTTGTTCAAGCCCATTAGTAGATGAATGTGATCAGGAGCCAGGAGACATATGGTTTCATCATTCTGTTCTGTCCCCTTTCCATTATAATGTGCTCCGTTCACGTGGGATAGGCCAGAATGTGCTTGAAGCCCCGGAGCATGTTTCCCTGAAGGTTGCTCTTAAAATTCTATGTTCTGCCAACTAGAAACGTGTGTTTACTGATACAATATAAATAATTGAGAGTAATCTTAATCTTCAGTTCTCAATAATTTACTGGCTTCTTTTATCATGTGATTTAATTGTGATCTTTTGGATATAACTTCTTTTCATTACCACATAGTCAAGGGGGGGTATACCTATATATGTATTATGTTTTATGCTCTGTCGGGCGCTCCGCTGGGGTCCCGACAGTGCCGGGAAGCGAGTTCCCTTCTACCTCCGGCCGGGCGAGGAACGGATGAAAACTCAGGAATCCGATACAGTTTTTAAAAGGCTTTTACTTATCACAGGTTCAGGCATACAAATCAGCAAAAAGGAAAAACCCGATGCTTAGGATTCCAGGCTAGAACCCCAGCCACGTGTAGGCCAAGATGGCGACCACCACGTGTAAAAAGCTTCCAAAGGGAAATGCACGCTCACAAGGAGAGAGAGGATCCCACAAGGAAGAAGAAGGGGCCGAGAGCGGAACCGGCTAGTTTATATCCCTGTAACTCAGACCTTCCTCCCACTGTTATGGAAAGCAGGGAGGGTCCAATGCCCTTAGGTAATCCCTCCCCTGCACCTCACCTAGGGCCTTTACTGTGCTAATGTTTTGAGCCGAAATCTGCTTAGGAATGCTTTTGTAGTGTAGAGAAGGGGGTTTCTGAGATGGCATGTCTCTGTACCTTGACCAACACCAATGCCAGTTAAATATTTCTCCAAGCCTTCACAAGTCTCCTCTACTTCATTGTAGTTTTATATTTTAGTTGCCTTTGAGTATATCAGGGAGCCATGCTTGTTTGCTTGGAAGCAAACAGCATTTCTCTCTGGTCTAATTACTTAGGTGTCCCACGTGGCCAGGCTAATATGCTGGTAAGATCTAGCTAGTCCCTTAGGAGTCCTGCAACAATGCTCGAAACATTTATAATTTGGTTACTCATTCTGTATTCAGACATTTGTGGTCTGCCTTATTTTTTTTTTTTTTTGCTTTTTTGGGTCACACCCGGCGATGCTCAGGGGTTTCTCCTGGCTCTGCACTCAGGAATTAATCCTGGCGGTGCTCGGGGACCATATGGGATGCCGAGGATCGAACCCCTGGCCGGCCGCGGGCCGGCCGATGCAAGGCAAACACCCTACCCGCTGGGCTATCGTTCTGGCCCCCTGTGGTCTGCCTTTTAATATATTGTTTTTCTTATTAGCTGTGTTTTAATGATGTGGGCGGAGTAATAGCCCAGCGGGTAGAGCATTTGCCTTGCACGCGGCCTGCCTGCTCCGGCCGGGTTTGATCCCCAGCATCCCATATGATCCCCCAGTACCGCCAGGAGTAATTTCTGAGTGCTGAGCCAGGAGAAACCCCTGAGCATTGCCGGGTGTGACCCAAAAAGCAAAAAAAAAAAAAAAAAAAAAAAAAAAAGATAATGATGTGATAACTTTTAGTAGAAAGTAATTCAGTCTTATAAACTATTCAGGGTTTCCGTGAAAATCTGGGATTGTAATTCCAACAACTACTATTACTCATGTTATGTTTATATGTACGTATGTTCAGCTAAGGCTGTGAATGTTCATATGTGTGGGCATGTTAGGTCATGGAAGCGTGGTTATTTGTGTACATGTATTACTTGTACTGTGTGTGTCCTAGGTATGGGAATCCATCTATAGTGTGTGTGTGTGTGTGTGTGTGTGTGTGTGTGTGTGTGTGTGTGTGTGTCTAGTACAGACTAGGATAGTTCGGATTGTGTGTAGGGTATCTGTGTGGGGGGTGGTGTAGTCTAGGCTAGGAAAGTTAATATGATGGGGACGCTGGTCTGAATTTCTACTCTGCCATGAAAAACACATGCTTTTTTTTTTTTTTTTTGCTTTTTGGGTCACACCCGGCAATGCTCAGGGGTTACTCCTGGCTCTGCATTCAGGAATTACTCCCTGGTGGTGCTCGGGGACCATATGGGACGCCGGGATCGAACCCGGGCGGTATGGGCCGGCCGCGTGCGAGGCAAACGCCCTACCCGCTGGGCTATCGCCTCCGGCCCCGAAAAACACATGCTTTGGGGGTGAGTTGAATGAGGCGGAAGAAGAGATGGACCAAGCTGCAGTTACCTTAGATGCAAGTAAATTATGACCATGTAAATTATACAGTGTTTGTTGATCTAATGATCCATAATCTTAGTTGGTTTTAATTTCTCATTTTGTCAGCCGCCTGGTAAGTGGAGGAGCCGGCCGTGGTTGGCATTTAGTAGTAACTCTGACTTGAGTTTTAAGTCTTAGCAAAAGTCACTTTCCGGTCCCTTTAGTTTAAGAGAGAGCCTCTACCCTTCTTTCTCCCTCCCCTGCTTGCAGCTTGAGGTTTGATTTAGCAACCAAATCTAGTCCTGCTTAATGTTTTAGAGTTTTCGTAGTTTTTCTGTTCCACTGAAATGTCTCTTATTTGTTTCCTAATTTATTTTTTTATTGATGCTCTGTGCCGCTGAGTGTCTGAACTTGCTTTATGACATTAACCCAGAGGTAAATAATTGTGAAACTTTTCTCTTCATGGAATAATAGTCAGAATTTATTAAAATGAAAGCGATGGAACTTGATTTGTTTGGAAGCGGATCCCCATTTCTTGGCATCTCTGTTATTTGTGATTTCATTTTAAATATTTACATTAAATAATCATTATAATTGCTTTTTTATCATAACAAACATAACTTATGTTCATTCTAGGATCTTTGTAAAGCCAGTAAAGCATCTATATGTACTTAGTCATACACACACAGGGCCGTGCCTGTGCACACGCATACTCAGTGAGAATTACTTGTAATTCCATGGCCCAGAAATTGCTACTGAATACTTTGGTATGTATTATTTAGGTGTTCTACCCAGGCACACATACCAACCCACATATGGTGCTCATATTTAAAATCATTTTTTTTATCAAATCACCGTGAGATACAAGATTACAAAGTTGTTCATCATTTTTAGCCCTACGGTGTTCGAGCACCCATCCCGTCAGCAGTGTGTACTTCCCTTCATCAGTGCCCGTGGCTTCCCTGTCACTCCGCAGCCTGCCTCAGTGGCTCTTTATTCCCCTTTTTGGCTCTGTGGTTTGCAGTTCTGTTACTAATATCATACATATTGCTTTACCTCCATTCAGTGCCCAGTTCAGTGATCCCTTCTCTGACCTAGCCATCGCCTCCCAGTGTGGCAAGACCTCCTGGCCTTCTTTTTATTGTCTTTGGGTACTCATAATTTTAAAAGCAGAACAAACCCACTCTTGTGTTATAGGTGAAGCTGTGAGTGCTGGAGATGCCTTATGTGAAATTGAGACGGACAAAGCTGTGGTTACCTTAGATGCAAGTGATGATGGCATCTTGGCCAAAATAGTGGTAAGTTTTTTATTTTGACTACCTTCAGTACCCTGAAGTAAAGGTGCCTTCTATTCTTGCCTCTGCTTACAATATCAAATTGCCTTCTGCGTGGTGTTTTAGCCATGCAGAAAGCATGGTTAGATATTTATTTCAGCATAAAAGTTCTAGTAATAGCCAGCAATGATCTGCCAATTTAGAACTATTTCATCTCTGCCTTGGTTCCCTAGAGGAGACAGGGTAGGTATACAGACTTGAGGGAAGATCAGAAACCATTTTTTATTGTTTAAATTTTATCTTTCCACCATGGGATAGACAATTACGAAGCTGTTCATGATTGGGTTTCAGTCATACAGTGTTCCAGCACCCATCCTCCACCAGTGCACATTTCCCACCACCAATGTCCCCATTTTCCCTCCCTCCACCTGCCTCAATAGCAGGCACTTCTCTCTCCCCCCTCTCTCTTTCTTCCTCTTTTGCGCATTGTGGTTTGTAATACATACATTGAGTGGTTGTCATGCATATCCCTTTACCTACTTTCAGTACTCAGTTCTAGCTTAGCATTACCATTCCCAACTGTTATTGGCAAATTGATCCCTTCTCTCTGCTCCTCACACACTCTGGTTGATTTCAATCCTTGACAGGTCCTCCTGGACCCTGTAAGATCAAAGACCACTGAGGTAGAATTTGAAGACAGAACAAGAGGTTAAAAGCGTTACAAGTATGTTTTGCTCATATTACATGAAACAAATCTTATTTTCATCTAACTCCAGGATTTTCAGAACATTCGCATGTAAATTAATCATTTGCTCTGCCCCTACTGTATAAAGTAGACTATTTTAAGTTGCTCTGTGCAGAGTATTGTCGGTAGGCTTCATAGCCACACTCAGAGGCTTGGTCCATGACCTCCTAATTCTTATGGTTTGGACATTGCTATAATTGCACTGATACGTTTATGTAAAGAGGTGTATATAGAATATTTTACCGTCTTGAATATAAAGTTGAAGTCTTCCCTGTCAGTTATATATTTACTATTTATGAATTTTTTTTGTGGAAAGTATGCTGTGGGTCTAGCAAGGCAAAGGTGTTTTTAGATCTAAGGTTTAATACATGTGGCAATTGTAATTCTCTTCTCTAGGCAATATGTTTCTTCCTACTAAAACTGTGGAGCTACAATGTGGATACTCTAATGATATTAGTAGAGGTTTAGGTTTGTACAGCCACTAGACAAAATCTTGTATCTGCTTGAGAGGGTACCTTCATAACAGAAGAATAACATGATGAAATTAAATAGTTAAAAAAAATGATTAAAAATAAATCCAAAAAATTTACAGAAAAAATGTGATTTTTATATACATTATACTTTAATTAAACTTCAACTCTTGAATTGTCTTTGTAGTGATGTAAAAGAAAACTCTGTATTTTAACACTTAAAGAAAAACATGTGTATATAAAAATGATTAAAATAAAATATAAAAAAATGAGAACCCTTGAGTGGAATTAAATGACTTCTTTTAATGCTCCACTTTTTCTGCTTCTCAGTATTTTAAGTTTTATAGATAGCATATTTAATCGGCTATTAATGTGTGTGAAAGTAAACGATTGCTTACTGCATTGCTTAGTGCATCATTGTGTAAGGTTATATGGTATATATACTGATGAAGCGTTCTTGTTTCTAATACCAGAACATTTGGCAGATAATGTTGCAATTAAGATTGTAGGTTCTGAAGTCTCACTTGTAAGTTTTGCAAGTAAATGGTTCCATAATGATTGGCAGACTTTAACATCTGCCTTTTTCTTTTAAAGAAGAGATGATGATATAACTTATATCTTTGGGTAGTAGTATTTATATCTTTGGGGGTAGGAAATTAAGAGAGATAGTACAGGGCCTTGTCACTCACTGAGTCTCAATAAATGGTGCTCTGCCCGTTATTATTATATTTGTTTATGAAGATCTTGGTGACTTAACATTTATGTCAGTCTTATCATTTGTATTGATTGTTGGTGTTTATAAAGTACGTTTCACTTGAGCCTTTATCTGATTTGTGGAGATAAGCTGCACATCTCTTAGTCTGTTACTTGATGCATTTTTAATTTTGTTTTATCGGCTCACCTCTGTGTTTTGAGCAAGATTTAATACATTCCTGTCTGTATTTTATCCAAGGATCACGTTTTGGAATGTTACACTCTACTAAGATGGAGTAGCGTGTACAGTGTCATTTGTGTTTCCTACTATAAATTACCTTTTCTCTTTGTCTAGTCACGTCCATTTTATTTTGAGCATTTTTGACTCAGTCAACTTATCTGTGATACTAAGAAACATAAAAAGCTAAAAATTTCTGTACTTTCATAACGAGGAAAATATAATCATGCTAAATAGTATTTTGACTAATTTACATGACATTTAGGAAAAGAAAAAGATTGTTTTAATTCCCATATGTAATAAACCCAGTTTCCTCTCACTGTGTGCATCTTTGGCAAGCTGTGTTCTTGGCCCTGGTTCCAAATTGTTTGACTATGAAAGTCTTCCAGAATTCATAGCATTTTCCACTTAGCTGCTCAGTAATGCATTTTAAATTGCTAACAGTGCTGCAGGTTCATGGGGCCTATTTATCTCCCCTAATGCTCTGATAAGGTGGGGGGGCTGGAAAACGGAAGGGAGAGCCACTTTAGCAGAACAAATAGCTATTTTCTCACTAAAGAAAGGATAATGTGTATATTTTAGGGCTTTGTGGCTTTATTTTTATTCAGCATTCTTCTTGGATACTAGCAATGGGAGTGTATTTATGACATAATATATATATATACTTCTGTGTGGAGAAAGAGGAGAGAAGCATAAATGTGATATTGCTGGTGTCTTGTTTTCTTAGCTTCGCCACACTCCATTTCCAAGCTTCCTGCTAGCAGGTTTAACCTTTGTTTTTCATTGTGAACTCCTGTTTATTTTAGTGGTACATATAATAAAAGATTTTTCTAGGAATACATATGAAATATTTACTTCAAGAATAAAAGAAGCATATTAATGAACCTTAAGGTCAAGTGTTGATATTAAACTCCAGCTTTTGTTTCCCCACACTTTTGGAGGAAAGTGTAGAGATCAAAATTATTAAAATAACCATATAAAATTATAAGTTTTAATTTTTCTAATTGGCATTAGAAATATGAATTATAATGTATACATTTTAAAGGAATCTATTTCCAGTCTATATTTTGCTTATACTTAGTGTTATTCTTTGCATTCTTAAAGTTTTTACATCTAAATTCCATTACAAATAGAAAATGATACTACATTTTAATTAGAAGCAGAAACAAGGTTTAGAGGCTGCTAATGATTTAGATAATAATTGAGCTACACACTGCTGAATAATTGTCTACAGTGTTAGTGTAGATATTTTATGATTTAGTTCCAGTTTGGTTCCAATTTACTTCATTTAATGAGACCCTTAAGTTATCATACAGTCTCGATTAGATCACTATTAATTTATTTTGCAGAAAATCTTAAACTGTTACACACATACTAATTCTAAGCTTAGTCTTAAAAATGAATTTTTTCAGCACATTGAACACCAAGTATTTTAAATGACAGTTATTAAGATAGAATATTGGGATGAATATTTGAAGAGTTTTTTTTTTTTTTCTTTAAATTTTCTATTTTGCTTCTAACATACTTTGGGCTATTATGCAAATTGTCATAAACCAGTGACATTGATACTTGTGTTGGTGTGAGAGGGATGAAATATTTTGACTAAACACAGTCGTTTGCTAATTTTCATTTATTTACTAGAAATCCGTCAGTAGATTTTTATTTTATAGACCATTTTCAATACCACCTTCCAAAGTAAAATTCTTTCTCAAAGCCAACACAGAAGGTGGTGAAGCACTTGCCTCAGGAGTCCTGTCCCGGTTTTGATGTCCATCACGGTCATAAAGCAAATGTGTATAGCTTGTCACTTGTCTCTTGTTGCTTTTCTTCCCATTGTTCATCGATTCGCTCAGTGGGCGCCAGTAACATCTCCATTCATTAGGAATGAGGTCCATTACTGTTACTGTTTTTGGCGTATCGAATACTCCACGAGTAGCTTGCCAGGCTGTGCCGTGGCTCTGGCTTCATCCCAAGGGGCCCGGTCTTTTTCTATGTCAGACCACCAACCATCCAAAAAAAAGCTAAAAAAAAAAAAAAAAGTAATAAAATTATAGCGTTGAGGGCTGTCTACCCAGCAAACATTTCTCTGCTCTGGGCCGGGGGTGCAGCAGATGGGGGTGGGGGTGATGTAGTCCCTTTGCCTTGCCCCAGCGCACCAGAGAACTGTATGGCTATTGACAAATAAGGGGATGCTTTCTTTTTATTGGTTATCTGGTTACTAATAAATGTAATCATTATTTGGGAGAGTCAAATAATGATTTGTGACCAGTTGCTCACGAGGCGCCCGGGAGGGATGGTGGGTTCTAGTCCTGGCCCACCATCCCAGCAGAGCCTCTCAACAAGCCAGAGGACCCCCACTCCATGAGGGCCTCCATTTTCCACATCCGGACTTCTCTCTCGTCAGACCTCCACCCAGCAGACCAGCCTATCAGCGCCTGGCTCGGGTGGCCGCAAGCGGCCGCGGTTCATCAATAAATGCTGGACTTAGAGATGCCTACAAGAGTATGCTACCTGCACGGCAGAGCCTGGCAAGCTACCCGTGTTGTATTTGATATATATATGCCAAATACCAGTAACAATTATAGACTCATTCCGGAATGGATTGAGGCTCTTTATGTTCCTGGAGCAAGCAGGTGCCCTTGGGCTCTACTAGCATGAGACAGGACATATGGAGATGTTACTGGGGCCCACTTGAGCAAATCGATGATGAACGGGAAGACAGTGATACAGTGAATCCTTATTTGGGAGGGGCTGGAGACAGCTCAAGCGGTAGAGCACAAGGTGCTGAGGTCTGTCTTGTGAGGCCTTAGTGGTTCCAGGCATCGCCAGGGGCTGGTTGTCCTATTGCCTCTGGGGTCTCACAAGCATGAGTCTCACCTCCAGGCCAACGTGGTCCTGCTCCCTGCTTCCCATCACATTCCGCCGCCCCGTTCACTGCACTAGAATATTACTATTATTTTTGTTAATATCTACATACCTCAGTTGCTAAATCTTTGTTCACTCTACTGGTACCTCACTGCTATTTTTCCCAAGATGTAGATATCATTTTGTTTTTCATTTCATTATCCGAAATTGCTTTCATATTTGAATTTTGTTGTTTGAACAGCTAATGGTTGAAAGTTGAAGTTGTGAAACTGTCTAGTCTGTACTGCAAACAGTATTTTTACCTGCATCATTTGTTCTCAAAACTCAAAAGCAAATTTCATTTTTTTTTATTGAAGTACTGTGATATATAATATTACTGATGATTCTGGCACTACGCCCATCACCGGTGTACCCACGTTCCTCCATCAAAGACCCCAATATCCCTCCTTTTCGACATCCTTCCTACCCTACAAACAGTTCTGTAGATCACTTCTCCCGTTGTGTTGCTTGGGAACCTGGCATTGATTCTTTGCTGCTACCTGCTTTGTGTATCTTTAAGTTACATATATGGGTGAGATCATGCTCTACCCTTTTTCTTCTAGCTGACTTCACTTAGCATGACATCCTTAGTTTCATCCATGCTGCATCTTTCAAGCCTGTTTCTAAAAAACATTAGTATCCCCTTTGAAGTGCTGTATGATAATTTTGGTCATGGGAGTGCGATTTATAGATCTGATATTGAATATACCTGTTGTCAGACTGCATTTGGATTCTAGCTTGGGTGTTTACTAGTCTTGTAATTGGGAACAGGTTAATTTTTTCCTAGACTCAGTTTTTTTTTTACTTGTAAATGGGAACAATAATAGCACTTATCTCATGCAGTTATGAGGAAAATCAAATAAAGTTAATAATATACTAGAACAAACAGTGCCGGGTGCTTGAATACTAAATAGACTATTAATTAAGAACTTAATTAACTTGACTGCATTTTAGCTAGCACAAATTTCTCAGCTTTCATTTTAAACCACAGTTCATGGGGCCAGAGCGATAGAATAATAGGAAGGGCATTTGCCTTGCATGCAGCCAATCCAGATTTGATCCCTGGCATCCCATATGGTCCCCTGAGCACCACCAGGACTAATTCCTGAGTGCAGAGCCAGGAGTAACTCCCTGAGCATCACCAGGTGTAACCCAAAAAGCAAATAAATAAACCAAAGTTATCAAACATTTAACTTAAATATAGCCATGTAAATTCAAGAATAGAAAACAACTTAAAATTGTGTAATAGTTTCAGGTATGATGGAAAAGCATTTGACTATATCGAGGTATTTCCTTCAGTTCCCCTTTTATGGAGGGCTTTTATCATGAACAGGTGTTGGATCTTGTCAAATGTTTTTCTTCTATTGATATGATCATATGGTTTTTATTTTCTCTTATTGATATCACGACAGAGCCTGGCAAGCTACCCGTGTCGTATTTGATATGCCAAATACCAGTAACAATTATATACCTCATTCCCATGACCTGATGGAATGGTTTGAGGCTCTTTATTTTCCTGGAGCAAGCAGATGCCCTTGGGCTCTACTAGCATGAGACAGGACATATGGAGATGTTACTGGGGCCCGCTCGAAGCAAATCGATGATGAACGGGAAGACAATGAGTGATACAGTGATACAGTGATTGACTTGAGAATGTTGAACCATCTTTGCATTCCCGGGATGAATCCTACTTGGTCATGATGTATAATCTACTTGATGAGTCTTTGGATTCTGTTTGCTAGTATTTTGTTGAAGATATTAGTATCTGTATTCATCAGGGAGATTTGTCTGTAGTTTTCTTTTTTTGTTTTCTCTGCCTGCTTTGGTTATCAGGGTGATATCTGCCTTGTAGATGCTATTTGGAAGTGTTTCTGCTTCTTCTGTTTCCTGGAAGAGCTTGTAAAGGACTGGAAGTTTAGGTCCTCCTTAAAGACTTGGAAGAATTCACTAGTGGATCGATCTGGACCTGGGCTTCTGTGTTTGGGCAGAATTTTAATTACTGTTCCAATTTCCTTGATAGTGATAGGTTTGTTCAGGTCATCTTGTTTCAGCTGTGAGAGACTATAGGACTTCAGGAACTGTCTATTTCTTCCAGCTTCTCTTGGTTCGTGGCACACAGACTCTCAAATTAATCTCTGATCTTTTGTATTTCTGTGGTTTCTGTTGTGATGTAACCCTTTTTATTTTTGATTCAATTTATTTAGATTCTCTCTTTTTCCTTACTAGTCTTGCAAGTGGTTTGTCGATCTTGTTTATTTTTTTTCAAAACAATCAGCTCTTGGTTTCATTTATCTTTTGGATTGTTTTTGGACTTCCAGCTCATTGATTTCCTCTCTAAGTTTTATTATTTCCTTCTTTCTACCTGTGTTGGACTCCTTTTGTTGGTCTTTTTTCTAAGATTTTCAGCTGTGAAGTTAGGTTATTTATGTGATCCCTTCTTTCCTGATGAATGCTTGCAGAGTTATGAACTTTCCTCTTAACACAGCTTTTGCTGTATCCCACAAGTTCTGCTACTTTGTGTCTTCATTTTCATGTTTCCAGGAATCTGTGGGTTTCTCCTTTGATTTCTTGTGTGACCCACTAGTTGTTCAGCAGTGAGCTGGTCAGTTTCCAGGTGTTTGGTTTCATCTCTGTGTGTGGTTAACTTCCATTTTCATTGCATCACGGTCTGAAAAAATAGGTGACACAATTTCTATCTTTTTTATTTTATTGAGGTATGCTTTGTGGCTCAGCATGTGGTCTATCTTGGAGAATGTTCCATGTGCACTGGAGAAAAATGTGTATTCAGCTTTTGGGGATGAATAGCCCTGTATATATCTACCAGCCCTCCTTCTTCCATGTCTTCCTTCAGTGCCAGTATTTCCTTGGCGAAGTTTCAGTCTTTTCAGTCTATCAATAGTTGATAGAGCAGTGTTGAAGTCTCCAACTACAATTGTGCAATGGTCAGTGTCTTCTTTGAAGTATATTAACAGTTGTTTTAAGTATTTTACTGGCCCTCGTTGGGTGCATATATATTTAGGATTGTAAGTTTTTCCTGATATATATATGTATATATATCCTATATATATATATATATATATATATATATATATATATATATATATTGATTATTAAGAAATGATCTTCACTGTCCCTTCTAATCTTTTTCAGCCTGAAATCTATGTTGTCAGATACCAGTATGGCCACACCGGCCTTTTTTCGAAGAGTTGTTTGCGTGGAGAATTGTCTTCCGGCCTTTGACTTTGAATCTGTGTTTGCTCTGATTAGTTAGATGTGTTTCTTGAAAGCAGCAGAATGTTGGATTCAGTTTTATAATTCATTTTGCCACTCTCTGTCTCTTAATTGATGCATAGGCCATTGACATTGAGAGAGATTATTGTCATGGGATTTTGTGCCATCTTTCTGCATAAATTTGTTATGCTTTTGGGGTTTGTCATCTTACAGTAGTTCCTTCAGTCCTTTTAAATTTGGTTTTGAGTCTATGAAGTTACTGAGCTGTTTATCCATGAAGTTTTGTATTTTCCTTCAAATCTGAATGGGAGTCTACCTGGGTAAAGAATTCTTGATGAGACCTTCATTTCATTGAGTTTTTTCACAGAATCCAACCATTGTCTTTGGGCTCAGAGTGTTTCATCTGAAAAGTCTGCTATGAATCTTAGAGATTTTCCTTGTATGTGATTTCCTTCTTTGATCTTGCTGCTTTCAGTATTCTATCTCTATGTTTTTTGTCATTTTAATTAAGATGTGTCTTGGAGAATTCTTATTTGGATTTCTTTTTAGCTGGTACCCTTTGGGCCTTCTGAATCTGGAAACAAGCATTTTTAGTTCCTGGGAAACTTCTCAGCAATGATGGCATTGACAGTTGCTTCTTCATCAGGGTTTTCTTCTTGCCTGTCTGGGACCCCAGTGATTCGTATGTTATTCCTTTTTGACTTCATCCCAATTATCTCTTGTTGTCTGTTTGTAATTGTGACTCTTTTCCAATCTTCTGTTGTTGTCTAGAGGATCTTTGGACCTTGTCTTGGAGATCACTAATTCTTTCTTCAGCAGTTGTTACTCTGCTATGGAGACCTTCAGTGTGTTTTCATCTCACTTACCACATTTTTAATATCTGTCATTCTGCTTTTAGTTTGGTTGCATTTTACTCATTTCTGCTCTCATGTCTTCTTGTATTTTATTGATTTTGTGTTCCATTGCTTCTTTGAGCTCCTTATGAATCCTTAACAATTCCTTCTGAAATTCCTTATCAGAGATGTTATTAGCTCCTCATTATTGCTTGGCTTATCTATGCTAGTGACTTCACTCACTGAGTGAATTGATGGAATTCTGCATTGCTTTACCTTTATGGCTATTGCAGGTTGCAGTTGTGTTTTCTTGACTAGCTAAATAGTACAGTTAGTAGGTGTGGGGATTACTTGCAGATTTTGATGAGAGTGGCAAGGAATGTAGAGATGTATGATGACTGGTACCTCATGTAAGATAAACACTAAGTAGTTAGCACAGGCACATTAGCATCCTCATGGTTTTGGGATATGGCCAACTTTGTGAATGTTCCCAGACTTTTACAGACTTTTACACTGGGGGCTGGTTTGGTCTGCGGGCGGTGCAGAGGTCACACACCTGATTAGGGGGTGGGGATACCTTCGCTGGAGCTGGAAGGGAGGGAACAGTCCAGGCCTATTCTCCTAATCTTTAATCAACACTTTTGTTGAATAAAGATAAATAGGCAGTCTACAGAAGTATAATTTTGTATTAAATAACTATTCCTTGGTTTGTGTTTTTCCCCCAGTTTGCAATTCAAACTTTCTTCCTTAGTTTTATGTACTAAATTCTTAAATACATTTTATTTCTTCCAAGAGTTGTTGCTGTTCTGTGTGATTAGTAAACTTAGAAGGTTTTATAACTTCTAGAACTTATGTTCTATTATTTTAAGAAATGCATATAGTAAGCATGAAAATTAGTGTTATTTAGAAATGTTAACCTCTCTCTACGAATTATGCTGTTACTTTTAATTACTGTGTTAGCGAACATCCTGTATTTAGTGTATTGTATTATTCATTAAATTACATCATTAAATTACACTGTAATAAATTTTATTGAAAGTAATTGAAAAGAATAATAGAAAAATTTAAATGAATGACCTATTGTCTCTAAAGGCTCCCCTGTGGTCTTGTTTTAATCAGTAAATTAGAATCAACTCTTCTTCATAAATTAGTGCCATTGAGACACTCAAAATTATATCTAGGATTTAAAAAATTGCCCTTGATCTCATTTGTGCAATTATCTAGGAAAAAAGTGTTTGCTTAGTTGAAACACTGCTTGCTGTGTTGCTGATGTATTTATAAAATATTCATCAGGTTTTTTTTCCCCAGATTTTGTAGAAATGCAGAAAGAATTAAGTATAAAGAAAAGCTGAAACTGCATTTAACATTAACCAGAGTAGTTAGTATCTGTGGATACAGTGGGATATTTATTATTTTTCCCCAGAAAATAAATGCATTGAAAAGACTTCACTTTGTTTTTCAATTGACTGATTACAAGAATTAATGCCTTATAAACATTTGAAATTCATTAATCACTCTATAAAAACTACAAGGGAAGGTAAATAATTGATATGTAACCAGCCTTCTGTTGTAGATTTGTATTTGTTGATGTGAAAGGAAGAGAATAATGGTTTTAATATATTTGAAGACTCAGAAAAAAAAAGTGATTCTAGATTGTTTTGTTTCAAGAAGTAGTATTAGTAACTGCAGGGGGAAGGTGGCAAATTCTCTGGGCTGACGGGAAAAGAAGGGGAGCTGGGCTGGGGGGCCTTCAGAGAATGGGCAGGCTGCTGAGAAGTGGACTGGAGTCTTTTTAATCAGAACACCGTTACCTAGTGAAAGATACGAGGCATGAACATTTCTGGTTCTATAATAATTTTATTTTTAAATATAGGTTGAAGAAGGATCTAAGAATATACGACTAGGTTCACTAATTGGTTTGCTAGTTGAAGAAGGGGAAGATTGGAAAAATGTTCAAATTCCCAAAGACGTGGGTCCTCCTCCTCCCGCTTCAAAACCATCAGTGCCTCATCCTACAGCTCAGCCACAGATTTCCACGCCTGTTACAAAGACGCCCACAGCAGGGAAACTGCAGTAAGTTTTTATTTGAACGATGATACCAAAAAAAAAAATGTTGCATCTGGTTTTAGGGTGTTTTTTATCGTATTTAAAGCATTTTCATGCATTATGAAGAACATGGTCCTTCCCCTTTTCTCCTAGGAAGCTGGGGCCAGCAGTGATTAGTTTGCCCCATTCTTCACTGCATACCTTCTATGGTTCCGGGCCGTGAAAGGCTTGTTTGCCCAGTGGAGGACCTGATAGTCTGTCCATGTTGATCTTAAATGAGGTCTGAGATTCCAGAATGGAATTCCTTTTCTTAACCTTCATGTTCTAATCCCACTAGTGGCTGTAATGTGAATTCCACTTTCAAATTCATAATTAAGATAAAATTAAATTAGTAATTTAGCATGTTTTTGCAGCTGTATACATTGGACTTCCTATGACTAATAGAGTTCAGATTTGTCCTTGTACTATAATAATCCAGATATCTCGTAAACGTTTATCTCAACTTTATACGGCTTTAATTTATAGACTCTGGAAATTCTAACATGTGATTTATCTGTTTTAATATCCTCTATAATTATATAAATTAACTTTTTCCTTTATAAGAAGTTCCTTGTAGAGGGGCTATTGCAGGAGGACAGAGATAGGGTGCTTGCCTGGCACATGGTGAACCCCTGAGGGAGCGATTCCTGGGTGTAGTCAGGAGTAAACCCTCAGTACCACTGAATGTGCCAAGAGAGAGAGAGAGAGAGAGAGAGAGAGATTTCTTGTAGAGAAAAGGTCCTATTAAAAACTGCTTTTGTGTGTTTTAATTTTTTCAATTTCCTTCAGTTTCAGTGGTCAGGAAAAAAAATGAGTGTCTAATAAGTACTAAGTTTTACATTCCCATTAAACACACACTATTTCTGCTTATTTACCTTGAGAACGCCAGTATGACTCATGTTTTATTCTTACTTTTCCCTCTTGTGAAGACACTACTAGTGTATTCTGTCATTGTGTTAAGGCCCATCATTAGAAATGTGTCGGGTACGCAGCCCCACAGTGTGGGTTACAAACCAGCTGATCTGTGAGCTTATGGTATTAACAGGCAGTGATGTTTTGCTAAATTTTTAATCGGTTTGTTGCTGGTTAGCCTTACATAAGAATCTGAAATGGCATTTTCGTTTGAAAAATTGAAAGTTTTGTAGCACTAAGCATGTCAGCAAGAGTTATTTCTCTGAAACACAGCAAGTTTCATACTTATTTTCTGTTCCATTATGAATGTCGGGAACCTGTCCATTTCATTCATTTTCTTTATCTGACTTTGCGTCATTTATGTCTGTTGCTTTACTTAATGATCTTAATTGAAGAGCTGACAGTAGTCAAGGTGACTGTTTTGGTAGACCACCGTACTTATTTATATGTATCAGTGTATGAGCATTAGCTTTTGCCTCACTTTCTTTTCTGGAACATATTTAAGTAAAAATATAAACACTAAGCTTTTAAAATGTGACTGAAGGATTCAGTTCAGCAATAACAAAACAACCTAATTAAAATACACAAAGACATTTCTTCCCAGAAAGGTGGTACAGATGGCCAGTAAGTACAAGAAAAGATGCTCAGGCCACCATTGTTAGGAAATGCAAATGAGAACCACAATGAGATAGGACCCTGGACTTACTCGCATGGCTCCCCTTCCCCAAATGGGAAAGAGCAAGTATTGACAGATACGAAGAGATCAGAACTCTTATTTGTGGGAATGTAAAATGGTATAATTGCCATGAAAAACAGTAGGACAATTCTTTAAAAAACTTAAAACTAGAATTACCATATGGTCCAGCAATTCCTTATCTGGCTATGTAGTGAAAGAGCCATGTTTATGAAAAGTATTATTCTGCTAAAAGACGGAAACTGTGTCCAAAATGTACTGTATAAGAATGGAATGTTAATTCAGTCTTAAAAAAGGAAATGATGACAACACGCTGTAACATAGGTGAACCCTTGCAGTCACCAAGCTAGTTAAAACAATTAGTTATACAGGACCAAAAATATGCCTTATTATTCTGTTCATAGGTTCTAGCTTCTTAAACCTTTATCTTCTGGTGACCCTGTTTGCTCAAGAAATTTAACTTGAATGAGCGGTGCCAGAAATGTTCAGATCCATTTTGCATTTGATTTTGAAATAATTGTTGTCACATTTTCAGAATCCTTTCACTGTGTGTCACCACCTTGAGATCCACAGTTTAAGAATCTAGGACTTAGGTCGTCAAATCGCTGAAAACAGAATTAAATGGTGGTTGCCAATATCTGGGAAGAGGAAGAACTGAGAAATTGCTGTTTAGTGGGTGCAGTTTTAATTGGAATAGATGACAAAATTCTACAGATTGATTTTTATAGTGGTTACACAAAAGTGTGATAGTACTTAATGCCACTAAATAGTACGCCTTTAAATGGTCCAAGTTGTGATGTATTTTACCACAGAAAAATAAATGAAGAAACAATATTTTATTGATGTGTGACGTGATGTGTGACATGCCATATGAGAAATTTTTAGTCGAAGGTATGTTGTTAATTTTGTATGAAAATGTTTCATAGTCAAGGAGAATTTTAGCTTATTATTTTTCTCTTTCTAATTAGCAGCAAAACTGTTGACATTTAGATATAGTTGAATCAAATAAAAAGTGTTAATTGGTTCCATTAATCTTCATGTTTTCTTCTTAGGATCCGTTTAAGTCCAGCTGCCCGTAATATTCTGGAAAAACACGCACTGGATGCTAGCCAGGGCACAGCTACTGGCCCTCGGGGATATTCACAAAAGAGTATGTGCTTTTTTGTATTAACTAATTCCATTATTTATCATGATCATCTTTTTCTCAAAGTATTCAAGGAAAAGCTTATTCAGTGTTAAGATTTAAAAGGAAGTATACTGCTCTTTTAATTGCTTTAGTCGGTATAAAATTGTATTCTATGCAAGGGTTGTTTTCTGAATAATTGCAGCATTTCTGAAGAACAATTCTAATTTGGTAACTAAGCCAGAACTTTAGGAATGGCAATAAAGGCAGAAAATTAGAGTGCAGACTGGTGAAGCTTCATTGTTTTGAGTTTGTATGAAATAATCACTTATTCATTTAAATTTCTAGAACATGAAAATACACTCTTAAAAATAACTGCCCTTTTTCATTTAGAATTTATTCACTCGCATGATCAAAGTAGTTTCTAAATGCTGTTGGATCTCTTTGTATTCTTTTTTCCATTCCATTGATCTTTTACTGATTAAAATAACTTAGGGAGAACTGACATTCTTTTTTCAAAAACTTTTTATTGAATCACTTTGAATTATAGAGTTAAAAGTTGCTCATGGTTGAATTTCAGGTGTACAATCCTCCAACACCAAACCCTTCACCAGTTTCCATTCTCCACCAGTGGTCCCTGCTTCCCTCCCCCCTCAAATTGCTTCTGTGGCAGACACGTTTTTTCCTTTCTTTTCTCCTTTTTAAGCACTGTGGTTTAGAGTACTTTACTGATAGGGTATCGTGCATATACTTTTTTTGAGGGGGGCCCATCCCTTATTCTTTAGCAATCCACCCTAAGAGTTCAGTTTTCAAAATAATGACAGTACAATTTATGAGAAATATTGGTTCCTTAAAACAGACATGATTGAGGGTTTTACTTTGCATGTTTTTAAAGAAATTTGTGTTTAAAATTTAACATTAAGATGAACGTGGGGGGTAACTTTCAAATGCACGGCATGCCTATTCATCTGCAGGAGTGTTTTCCACTGATTAGATTGAAAGCTTTCAGGCATAAACTGTCTCCAAAATATTTTAGCATCCATGCTGGAAGTTGTGAGGGACATCCATCCTCTTTACCCCATCAGTTAAAAGTCAAGTAGCATAATTATATCCTTAACGCCAGAAGTCTAGACCCAATGCACTAGGGTTCTCAGCGCATTCTCTCAGAAGGGTGAAGTTTAGGAGTCCTCTGGGGATCAGAGGGGTGGGCTGGAGCGATACAGGGTTTGTCTTGCCATGGCTGAACCAGGTTCGATCCCCAGCATCCCATATGGTCGCCAGGTGTAACAAAATAAAGGCGTCCTCTTGGCTAGGTCTCATCTGGAAGCTTTCTTTTAGACTATATGGTATAATTGTTGATATGCTTAGTTCCTTGGCACAATAGGTCTGTTACCTGATTCTGGGGACAGACCATACTCTGCTCCCGAATGTGTCTTTCAGTCCCTTGCCGTGTGGTCAAACCATAGGCATTCACAAATAGCCTATTTCCTCCCCACAGCTGGGGAGTCTGTTCAGAATTGCCCTTTAAGGAAGTCTCAGTTTCTGTGATAATTGTGACACTTCGTATGTATATTCGTCTACACCCAAGGCCCATCTACACTCAAGAGGGCATTTTGGACACGGGCAGGCATCTTAGTGATTTTGAGAATTCAGCTTCCAATGCTGCCATAAATATAGAAGTGAAGGTTTTGTTTTGTGAAGGATAACTTGCATGTAGTTAACAAATTCTGGGGTTTTTTTAATAAAATATGTCAATTTTATTTATTTATTTATTTTAAGTATTTTATTATACCACCGTGAGATACACAGTCACAAAGATACACAATTAAAAAAGTTCATGCCTGGGTTTTGGTCATACAGTGTTCCAGCACCCATCCCTGCACCAGTACCCATCTCCCACCACCAACGTCTCCGGTTCCCTCCCCCCTCCCCAAGCCCGCCTCCATGGCAGGTTCCCCATTTCTTTCCCTTCTCTCTCTCTCTCCCTTCCCCTCCAGACTATGGATTACAGAACATACATTAAAGGGTTGTCATGTGTGTCCTTTTGCCTGTATTTAATGCTCAGTTCTAGGTTGGCATTAGTACCCTCGACAATTGTCAGCACACTGTTCCATTCTCTGTCCTACCCAGCCTCTGACTCCCACACATTTGCGACAATTTCCATCCTTGACAAGACCTCCTGATACAAGGTCATGTTTCACTTGACCTTGGATATTGGCATCACAATATGCACATAAATATCTATGCCATGCAAATAAATGCAGTCATTCTGTATCTGTCTCTCTCCTTCTGGCTAATTTCACTCAACATAATCTTCTCCATGTCCATCCATTTATAGGCAAATTTTATGACTTCATTTTTCCTAACAGCTGCATAGTATTCCATTGTGTAGATGTACCAAAGCTTCTTTATCCAGTCATCGATTCTCGGGCACTCTGGTTGTTTCCAGATTCTGGCTATTGTGAATAATGCTGCTATGAACATAAAAGTAGGGATGGTGTTTCCACTGTGTATTTTTGGCTTCCCAGAGTAGATTCCCAGGAGTGGTATGGCTGGGTCAAATGGGGGTTCAATTTCTAATCTTTGGAGGAATGTCCATATTGTTTTCCAGAAAGGCTGTACCAGCCGGCATTCCCACCAACAATGGGTTTTGGCCTTCACTAATACCTTGACAAGTAATACTAAGGTAGTAACTATGCCTTACAAAATCTTTAATTACAGTTTGGTTTTATATTATTGTTGACTAGAGATTTTAGTTTATGTAAAGCTCCTTATCTCTTAAAATCTTTAGATTTTTAAAGAATTTTGAGATGTAAAGCTTTTTTTATTTGAAAAAGGTGTATATGAACTAATTGGCAGACATTAAAATTTTCAAAAATTTTATTCTTTAAAAAATTTTATTACTCTACTTATTATAGTTTAGCATAGTTTTACATTTTGGCCTATTTAGTAATTTTCTGATTTTATCTTTTTTTTAAAAAAATATGCTTTATTTTTAAACAGACTAATAACAAAGACCAATCTGTTTTGGCTTTTAAATCTGACTGATGCTAAAAATTAGTTTTAATACCTTATATTATGTTCATGGCATTTGCACAAAAATTTAAATGGTGTCATTTCCTGGCTATAATTAAGCTAATTTTCATTAGAATAAAAATGATTTGGTAGATGTCCTAGTGAAAATGATAGGTATGATAAATGTGATATTTTCTAATGTTACTGTTCATGAGAAATGAATTTTTATATATATAAAGAATAAAAGGTATGGTATAGTTTACAAATTGAAGGAAATATTATTTCAACTGAAAAGATTCCAGGGACAGACCATACTCAGCTCTAGAAATAGGAACTTTACCAACCTTTTGATTGATGGAAAAAATTCTATATTTTTGAAAATGTGTAAATATCATAGATCACCTTTGAACAAGTAATATCAACCAGCAGATTAGGAAAAGATTTACTTAATCTAACTGTAGTAATTTTGTACCATAATAGCTTTAATATCTTATAGCTGCTTCTACATTTCTTGTTCTGGATTCCAGTGTTCCTCTTA
This sequence comes from Cryptotis parvus, assembly GCA_021461705.1. NCBI lineage: Eukaryota > Metazoa > Chordata > Mammalia > Eulipotyphla > Soricidae > Cryptotis > Cryptotis parvus. The sequence goes on along the minus strand of JAJIBD010007251.1, from coordinate 58,284 downwards.
TATGCCTTATAATAATAATAATAATGAAATAATGTTTCTCTAATTTCCTCTGAAGAGATGCTCTCAAACTGGTCCAGCTAAAACAGACGGGCAAGATCACTGAATCCAGACCGAGGCCAGCGCCTTCAGCTACTCCCACAGAACCTTTGCCCCCACAGGCCACAGCCATGCCACCTTACGCCCGTCCAGGGATCCCACCAGTATCGACACCTGGCCAGCCCAATGTACTGGTAATGTTATCTGAATGGATTTTTATCTTTCAGATTAAAATCAGAGAACTTGGGGACCATTTATGTATGTTGTATGAATTCCTTTTATAAAACCATTATTGTAGTAGCTAGAAATGATTCCTAAAAAAACCCTTTAGATGCTGTTTTACAGATACGTTAACCCAAATCATGTCTGTGCAGTGCTGACTTCCAAATAGAGCTCTAGAACCATGACTCAGTTTACACTTAGCACAAATTCCGTAACCTCAGTACCATTTGTAGCTTCTGTAATACCGTGCAAGTATTATAGACATCATAGAGCCTATGTATAATGTAGTGTAGTATATACTATATTCTAGAGAATATATGTAATTTAGTCTATATAGGGTATATATACTTTTCAGTTTTCCCCTCTTGGACGCAACACTATCAGTTGATAACTAATTCTCTTTAGGAGTATATTTTGTTTTTTGGTCTAAAGAATTTATATTCTCACTATAAGTATAGGGACTATATAGCTAAATATTTTTTCCAGGCTAGATAGTATTAGCAGCTCTTTTTTGTTTTCAAATAATTCCATTTTACTGCTGTCTCTTTATTGATGCCTTTCCTGTCATTTGCTTCCTGTCGAATGAAATTCAAAGTAATCAGCTTATTTAAGATAGATGAGCATTTTATTTATTTATTTTTAATTTTTTTTATTATACCACCGTGAGATATACAATTACAAAGATGTTCATGTTTGGGTTTTAGTGATACAGTGTTCCAGCACCCATCCCTCCACCAGTGCCTATTTCTTACCACCAATGTCCCCTGATTCTCTCCCCGCCTCTCCTGGCCTGCTTCTATAGCAGGCACTTTTCCTCTTCTCTCTGTCTCTCTGTTTCTCTCTTTCTCTTTCTCTTTCTCTCGCTCGCTCACTCGCTCTCTCTCTTCCTTACACATTGTGGCTTTCAATACAACATTTAGAGATTATCATGTATATACCTTTGCCAACATTCAGTGCTCAGTTCTAGGCTGGTATTATAATTTTCAACGATTACTAGCCCACTGTTCCTTTCTCTGTCTTACCTCTCCTGACTCCCACACACTTGCAGTATATTCCACCCACTGACAGGACCTCCTAATCCATGTTTTGCCTGGCCTTGGAAATTGGTATCATGCTATTTTTTATATCCCACAAATAAATGCAGTCATTCTATATTTGTCCATTTCCTTCTGGCTAATTTCTCTCAGCATGATACTCTCCATGGCCATCCATATATAGGCAAATTTCATTACTTCATTTTTCCTAGCAGCTGCATAGTGTTCCATTGTGTTGATGTACCTCAAGAGTGAGCATTTTAAAAAATAAATATCCATTGTACTTTCTAATGGAGAAATATATTCCAGTATAATTCAAAAGAATTAGAGGCAGTTTAAGTTTTGCAAATATTAAGCAGGCTTTTGACGTGCGAAAAAAAAAGTTTATGTGATCCAATACTTTGTTAATGAATAAGTTACTTAAATTAGAATGATGCCGTTTACTGTTCAATTCTTATATAGAGAGTACTCTGTCTTATCAAGTGTATTACTGACATCAAACACTTAATTTCTTTTTTTTCTTTCTTTCTTTTCTTTTTTTTTTTTTTTTTTTTTGATTTTTTGGGTCACACCCGGCAATGCTCAGGGGTTCTCCTGGCTCTGCACTCAGGAATTACTCCTGGCGGTGCTCGGGGACCATATGGGATGCCAGGGATCAAACCTCGGGCTGGCATAGGCCGCATGCAAGGCAAATCGCCCTACCCGCTGGGCTATCGCTCTGGCCCCAAACGCTTAATTTCTTAAGAGAGCATTTTTTAAAACAGAAACACCAGTACTTTATGCCTCTCACATACTAATCTTACAATCTTACCTCTTACATAATAAATTATATGTATTAATTACATATAATCTATAGTGATTATAATCCGACCCTGGAATGAAGAGGACAAGGAAGAAGTTAGATACCATTTAAGGTTCATCATGCTTTTGTTGGAAGTCCAAGGACAGAATGGAAAAGCTTCAGTGAATTTACAGGAATATTTTATTTTCTCCTTCTTTCTTTATATTATGAATTTCTAGGAAATAAGGCACTTCTTTGGCTTAAATTATAAGCCAAGATAGAAATAACTTGGTAGGTATTTTGTGTATTAGATTATCATTTTCTCCTGTATGCCATTTTTTATAAGAATAGTTCTATGTTTTTAAATTTTACTGGCTGCTTTGAGTTTTGTCAAGAAATGATGTTTAGCGTCCAGAGTAATAGTCCAGCAGAGGGGGCACTTGCCTTGCATGCGGCCAGCCTGGGTGCACTCTCCCAACGCACATACAGTTCCCCAGGCACAGCCAGGATGTAACGCCAAAACCAAAATCAGTAAATGATAATATTAAGAGCAGTTACTCAGTTACTTAATATCTGTGTGCACAAAAGCATCTGCCTTCAAGGGTGTATGATTGAGTAGGTTTCCCTTTATTCACCTTGTTACATTCATTCAACACTTAAATACGAATTTTTCTACAGTCATATAGAGTTTGTTTCTTAGTCGTATACATTAAAACTTAGAAATTTTCTCATATTCTTCCTGAACTAATTTGTAAAAGTAATTTTCCTGCATTAATTTTTTCAGTACCATCATGACACTGAGACTAGACTTCTTTCATGTGTGAGATTGGGTTGACTTTCTTTCATACACAGTTTAAAGGACAAGCTGCTCACTCTTTCTTTGCAGGGCACATTCACTGAAATACCTGCTAGCAATATTCGGAGAGTTATCGCCAAGAGGTTAACCGAATCTAAGAGCACTGTGCCTCATGCTTATGCTTCTACTGACTGCGACCTGGGAGCTGTCTTAAAATTTAGGCAGAAGTTGGTCAAAGGTTAGTAAGGTTGAATTTATTGACTTCAATATACATGCTAGCTCTAAAAGCATCGTGGGTTTGAACGTCTGGGTATATGACAGGGCTATAGTAAGAAATTGGATTCTAAGGAAATTAGTTGGATCCTTCATATTCTGTAAATAATTTTTTCATTGCCATACTTTAACAAAGAAGCCCATAATGTTTTAATAAGTATAGAGTCAAAAACTGATTTAAGATTTTGTTTAGATCAGAAGCTGCCTGTGGTATATTCGATATGCCAAAATCAGTAACAATAATGGACTTCATTCCCAACGAATGGGATGTTACTGATACTCACTCCAGCAAATCGATGAACATTGGGAAGACAAGTGGCAAGATATAAATATATTTTAGATTTTTTCACATAAGTTTTAATTATTTTGTTTCTTCATACTATGTTTTAAAACTCAGGTTAATCTTCTATTCAAAAATGAATTAAAAAAGAATTTTCTGAGATACATGTTTTTTGTTTGGTTTTGGTTTTTTGCTTTTGACCCACACCCAGTGATGATTAAGGATGATTTTCTCAGCTCAGCACTCAGGAATAGTGCGCTCCTGGTGCTTCTCAGGGGACCATGTGGGAGGCAGGGCATTTGACCCATGTTGGCGGCAGGCAAACAAGCACCCTACCTGCTGTACTATTTCTCTAGCCCCATCCTTCTTTACTTGAGTGAGTTCTCATATTGTTGATGAAAACTCAGTGAATCATTCATTTTCTCATGTATTGCTAGAGTTTTGAAAATTTGACTAAGAATCTTTACACTAACGCACATGAGAAATACTAGTTAGAATTTTTTACTTAATGAATTTTTTTTCTTATGGATTAATCACATCACATGAATTTAGTTTGAAAATTTTTTGTTCTTTATTTTCTGAAAAAGTTTTTATCTCCAAGCACCTTTTTAATTGCTTGTTGAAGTTCACCAGTGAAATCATTTAGGCCTATGTTGTTATTATTTTATTTTTATTTTCCCTCCTATTTTGTTTTAGGCAGGGGATTCTGGTCACATTTTCAAGTGTGGCGCTCTCTGTCATTTGCAGAGTCTCTGTGCTTGGCCAAGATGGTCCCCATGGTTTGTATTCCCTTCTGTCTCAGTGCTGCACACATTCTTACCAGGAGCTTTACTTTCCAATCGAGAGACACACGTTATGGTTATAGTGCTTAAGCTGTGCTTACATGCACCTCACTGGAGCACAACCTGGGAATGCACACAGAGCTGCTAGGCTCAGAGCTTGTGGGGACCCTGGGGATTTGGAATTGGGACCCTATGCTGATAAACAAGGCTTTTAAAGCCACTGCTTCCTCCAGGCCCTCTCAGAGCTTGCTTTATGGAGACACTTTTAATACTCAAATACTTAAATAGATTCAAGTTGTGCTTTTTTTTTTCTTGGATGAGCTTTGTTACTTTGTGATTTTCAAAAAAATTATCAGTTGTCAAATTCATGGAAAGAAACTTGTTTATAATATTAAATTATTTATCTAATATTTATAAGATGAGCTAATTAACCATTTTTAATATTAAATGTTAAAGTTAGGAGACACTAAAAGTTAGAATTCTAATTTAATGTTAAAGTTAGAAGACTCTAAAAGTTAGTGTCTTCTAACTTTCCTATCAGTATGGCTAAAGTTTTAACAATTTCATTGATCTCTTCAGAGAACCAGCATTTAATTATCATTTACTTGATCACTTCTATAATTTTGTTTTTTTTTTTCAGGGGGGCTTACTTTTATTTTTTGGGTTGCACCTAGTCAGGGCTTACTCCTGACTCAGTGCTCACCAGGAGTGACCAAATCACTCCTTGTGGGGCTTGGGGGACATATGAGGATAGGGGATAGAACCTGGGTTAGGGCCGGAGCCATAGTCCAGCAGGTAGGGCATTTGCCTGACACGCTGCCGACCTGGATTCGATCTCCCCGGCATCCCATATGGTCCCCTGAGCACCGCCAGGAGTAATGCCTGAGTGTAGAGCCAGGAGGGAGTAACCCCTGAGCATTGCTGAGTGTGAACCAAAAAAGCAAAAAAAAAAGAAGAAGAACCTGGGTTGACTGTGTGCAGGGTAAGATTCTCATCCACTGCGTTATCCAGACCCAAAGTTTTCATTGATTTCTGCTCTCAGCATGTCATATTTTTCCCCAAATACTGGCAGGAGTGATACCCAAGCCACAGAGCCCCAAGTAAAAACTTGAACACCACTAGGTTTGGCCCAGACCCTACATTCTCCTAATAGAAAAAGAAAACCAGGAGAGTATAAAAACTTGGAAACCAGTCAAAGAGAGTGTTTCAGATGAAGAGAATGATCAGCTTGAGAATAGTAAATGTCAGAGTACCACGAGGGCAGAGAACAATAGTGAGAACTACAGACTCGGGCAGTGGTTTTGGAAGTAATCAGCTGGTACTTGGACCGGACAGTCTGTACTGTGGAAACTCTTATAGAAAAAGCAAGAAAAAGACTCGAGAACCGAGTAGAGTTCATAGAATTTTACATTCTTATACCCAAACTTTAAGCCTTGTCTTTTGTATGTGGCTATTGTTAAAACTGAACACTGGAAAGCGATTTGTATTTCTACTTAAAATCATGTTGGATTGTGGGGGTGAGGGAGAAACAGTTGTGCAGTGGGTAAGGCACTTGCCATGCAGGAGTGTCCTGAGTACAGAGCCAGGAAGCCAGGAGGAAACCCTGAGCACCACTAGGTATGACCCAAAAATAAAAAAGGGAAGTAGCGGGAGGAGGAAAGGGGTGGGAGAGAGAGAGAGAGAAAGAGAAGAATGTCTTTTTAAACAGGCCCATGTGGTAGTTCTGTGTTGAAGGCACTTGCCTTGCATGTGGCTGACCAGAGTTTGATCTTTGACATCCCATATAGTCCTCCAAGCCTACCAGGAGTGATCCCTGAGTGAAGAGCCAGAAGTAAGCCCCTAGCACCACTGACTGTGTCCCAAAAACCGAAAATGATGAAAAGGCGGATGAGCTGGCAGAGAGCTCAAAGAACTAGTGGCCAGGCTTTGCATGCAGGAGAGGACCGAGGTTCAGTCCCCAGTACTACATAGCACCCCAGACACTTAGGGCTGAAAAACGAAAAGGGGGGAGAAGAGTGGCTCTGAGCTTCGAAATCACTCCTGGCAGTGCTCAGGGACCATATGGGTGTTGGGAATGGAACCCAAGCCATCCTTGTGCAAGGCTAGTGCCCAAATGCAGTATTATCTTCTGGCCCCTTAAGCCGTATTTTCCTAGGAGCTTATTTAATAAAAATATGCATGGTAGTTTGGGTTTTTTTTTTCTTCAGTACTTGGTACCCAGTGGGAAAAGCAAAATAAGACAATGGCATATTTTAGTTATGATCAGCTCTGTAGGAAGGGAGGGAACCCCAGTTTTATCTTAAAATCATTTTGTATATTGAAAGAAAATTGATTCATATGGATTCACCCTGTAAAACTAAACAGTCAGCCTCATTTTATTTATTGCACTAGGAACTACGCCAATATTGCTTCATCTTTGGCAGTTGCTATATCCTGTCTCATTAAATTAAAAAGCAGCTCTTTTTTATGCAGTGCCTTAATCTTTTTCATTGTACTCCCCAGTTGATAAAAAAAAAAATGAGACACTCCTCATTATATCTGCCTGATTTCAATGACCACATGAGAACTGGGGAAATTCCAAGGCTTACTCCACATTCATTAGATGTGGTGTTGGTGGTCCCCAAACCTAAATAGGCCCACCATGCAAAGTCAAGCGTCCCCAAAAGGGACCCTGTAAACAAATACTAAAAATGAAAAGATTAAAAAAAAATGACCCCTTGACCATTCTCTTAGCAAAATAATTGTATTTTAAAGCCTACCGAGAATAAGGATATCATTTTAAAAAAAGGACAAGCAAGAAAAAGGGAATCACCTTAATAAGCTTCCTGGCTACATATATCACAAAGACTGTCTTTTTTTTTTTCTGCTTTTTTGGGTCACACCTGGCAATGCTTAGGGGTTTCTCCTGGCTCTGCACTCAGGAATCACTCCTGGCGGTGCTCGGGGGACCACACGGGATGCCGGGATCAAACCGGCCAGCACCAGCCGGCCACATGAAATGCAAACGCCCTACCCGCTGGACCATCGCTTTGGCCCAAAGACTGTCTATTAAAAATTTATTACTTTATTTATTTTTTATTTATTTGCTTTTTGGGTCACGCCCGGCAATACTAAGGGGTTGTCCTAGCTCTGCACTCAGGAATTACTCCTGGCGGTGCTCGGGGAACCATATGGGATGCCGGGATTGAACCCGTGTTTGACCGCAGGTCGACTGTGTGCAAGACAGATGCCCCACCTGTTGTGCTATCGCTCCAACCCCCTGTTTGTCTGTTTAGAGACATTAATGGTTGTTTCTCTTCTGCTTATAGTTTTAATCTATCTTCCAAGTTCTTCTAGATACTTGAGCAACTTAGAATAATTGTAATCAAGATTCCAGAGTAAACTTTTAAGTTTAGTGTTAATTTTATTTATCTAGGAGTAAAATACAGGTGCAGGTTTTATATCATGCATGTTTTTAAATCCATGACACCGTATTGATAAGCAAACAAATCCTGTATCTTTACAGGATTTGTAAAGATTGCTTGTACAATCATTGCTTGTAAATTCCATAATTAGCAAATTTGAAATCATAATCTTAAGAGTTGACTTTTATGAAAATAATCTTAATATATTTTCTTTCAGATGACATTAAAGTATCTGTAAATGATTTTATCATCAAGGCAGTAGCAGTTACCCTTAAAGTAAGTAGCAAACCCAGATTATTTTGACTTTTGAAATAGACACTATAGAATTTTCGTAAGCAAATTCCAATCAAAAAGTGTTTATAATTTCATTGCTAAAAATATTCTATGATTTATGGTACTTCCCTCAGTTTTGTAGAAGATGTAACTGAGAACCGAAAGAGTTTACAACTTACAGTAAGCAGAAAAAAAAGACTACTAGGAAACCAGTAGTGATTGACTCCATAGCTTGTGTAAAACACATTCTAAGCCTTAGGAATACAGTGCACAAAAGCCGGTGCTCTCATGAGGCTTTGGTGATTGGAAGGGCCAAGCAAAGTTTCGTTTATAGTGAAAATGCCGGGGAATGAAGAAAGAAGAGGAAGGCAACAGTAACTGGAGTGTTGCTGTGCAGTATTAGGCAAGGAAGGCCGCTCTGCCAAGCTAGTCGCTGAGACAGGTTCGCAGAGAGGCAGGAGGGAGCCACATAGAATGTTCTGATCATTTTTTCTGACTGTGGCCCCCTGCCAACCTGTTTTCTTCCTCTGCTCAACCTCTGTCCTACCAATTGGTCTCCCTAGTCTCATCCTTGTTCCTCCCATCCCCAATTTAGGCAATTTCAGTTGTCAATCGCCCACCAGGAAATACCAGGTGCCCATAGAGGCCTGCATGGCTCCCAGATTTTCTTTTCTTGACAGTGGGAGCAGCACCCCTGAAGTCCGAGAATAAGATTGTTTCCATTGCAACTCTGAGGATAAAGTGGGCCTTCAGTTGGGTCAGAACAACATTCCTCAGGAAGAGTGGGTGAAGTGTCGGGTCTTAAAGTGTACATCAGGCCTTACTGGTTGATGTGTGAGCTATAGCTTTTATTACGCATGAGAAGGAAGCCTAGGAGGGTTTTGAGGAGAGACATGATCCAGCTTACATTTTAAGAAAGAGAGAGGAATCGAATGGCCAAAAGGCATATGAAAAATGCTCATCATCACTGATCCTCAGGGAGATGCAAATCAAAACAGCAGTGAGGCTGGCACACATCTAGAAGAGCAAGAACAGCTGGTGCTGGCGTGCATGTGGAGAGAAAGGGACTCTCATCCATTGTTAGTGGAATGTCAACTGGTACAGCCTTTTTGGAAAACAATATGGACTTTCCTCCAAAAACTAGAAATTGAGCTCCCATTTGACCCAGCCATACCACTCCTGGGAATATACACTTGGAAGCCAAAAGCACACAGCAGAAACACCATCTGCACTTTTATGTTCATCGCAGCACTGTTCACAATAGCCAGAATCTGGAAACAACCAGAGTGCCCAAAAGGGAACAGTGGGCTAATAATCATTGGAAATGATAATACCAGCTTGAGACTGAGCATTGAATATAGGCAAAGGGATATACATGATGACCTCTAAATGTATGTATTGCAAGCCACAATATGTAAGAGAAGGAAGAGACAGAGAGAGAGAGAGAGAGAGAGAGAGAGAGAGAGAGAGAGAGAGAGAGAGAGAGAGAGAGAGAGAGAGAGAGAGAGAGAGAGAGAGAGAGGAAAGAGGCCTGCCATAGAGGCAGGCTGGAGAAGGTGGGAGGGAGTCAGGGAACATTGGTGGTGGGAAGTGGGCACTAGTGGAGGGATGGGTGCTGGAACACTGTATGACGAAACCCAAACATGAACATCTTTGTAATTGTATATCTCACAGTGATATAATAATTTCTTTTTCTTTTTGCTTCACACCCAGCAATGTTCAGGGGTTACTCCTGGCTCTGCACTCAGGAATTGCTCCTGGTGGTGCTCAGGGGACCATATGGGATGCCGGGGATTGAACCGGGTCGACCATGTGCATGGCAAATGCCTTACCCGCTGGACTATAGCTCCGGCCCCCAATAAAATATTTTTAATACAGAGAGAGAGAGAGAGAGAGAGAGAGAGAGAGAGAGAGAGGAGAGAGAGAGAACTTTGTGTGCAATCCAGCCAAGGGCAGAAGTAGTGAATTGCCTAGGAGTCTCTGGACGGTGACTGAAGTGGTAGCGGGGCTGGACTGAAGTGAGAATTGTAGTTGCAGAGCAAAAGTAGAGGAATCAGGATTTGCTCATGGGTTAGATACAGGATTTGAAAGAAGAAATGAGGATTTTGGCCTCAACAGCTGTACTAAGACTAGAACTAGGAGTAACCCCTGAGTGCTGCTTGTAAGCCCCAAAACAAAACAAAAAACAGAGGGGAAAGGACTGAGTGTTTCCTTTTACTGCAGCTGTTGGGCTTTCATTACAGTTTTCTGATGTAGTTTGTTTTCCAGGTATATTTTGTTTATGAGATTGCTTTTGTTTTTTGAGGTTTCTATTTTCTGTTCTTACCTTATGGTGCTCTGTGAGAAACCTTCCAAGGCGTTGGGACTTCTGTTGATTATTTTGGCATTGAAACATTGTTAAATGAATGAGCTGAGTCCTGAAAGAATTGAAATGAATAGTTGATGAACAAGGAGATGGAAATGAGTAGCACAGTATAACGGAGCAGAAGTCGAGTGGGAAATTAAGTTTCAGGATGTGGTCAGCATAAAATTCTGTGTAGGTGCTGGAGAGGTATTACAGGGGGTTATTGTTTGCCCTGCGTGCAGCAGACCTGGGTTTCATCGCTGGTACCACTTACGGTCCTGAACACGGCATTAGGGAGAAGGACTGAGCACAGTTAGCTACAGCCCCAAACCAAAGTAAGTAAAATCGGATAGGGGAAGTGAAGCTTATTCATTATGCGGTATTAGGCTTAAATTATATGCTGGCTCTTAGATCTTATTCTTTAACAAGCAGAGGGTTTTGGAGAAAAAATTTTTTTTCTAGTTTTCATCTTTCCTATGATATTTGGCAAAATTGTGAATATATGTTGTTCCAGACATTTAATAATTTCAGCTGGCATTTTTATCTGTACTGTAATTATATGCATATTCTAGAAATGCAGATATAGAGTATATATATATATATATATATCATGTGTTTTGAACTCAGGGAATCTATTTTAAGGAGGGAAATCGAGAGTTCACCAAAATATTCCTAGAAACAATAAACCAATGCAGCAAATTGGCTGGATGATTTCATCATTATATACAAAGAATGGATTAGAGGAAAAAGTGGTCAAGAAGTCATTACCATTTAAAGAAGTCTAAAAATAGCAAGTATCTAGGAATCAGCTTAGCAGAAGACATTGAAGATCTATACCATGATAACTTTAAATCACTTAAAGAAGACATAGAAGACCTTAGGAAATAGAAAAATATCCCGTCTTCATAGATTAGAAGAATCAATATTATTAAAATGACTATCCTACCTAAGCTATTTTATAGATTCATTGCTATTCCCATTCAGTTAGATGCCATTATTCAAAGATGTAGAGAAGTTAATAATCAAGATTGTATGAATTCAGGAAAAACAGTGAATTTCCAAAGCTATACTGAAAAATGAGAAATTGAAAGGTATTTCATTACCTGATTTGGAATTGTTTTATAAAGCTACAATGATCAAAATTGCATGGTACTGGAATAAGGATAAATTCTCTGGTCAGTGGGTCAGAATTGACTATCCAATGAGAAGACCCCATATATATATATATATATATATATATATATATATATATATATATATATATGGACAGTTTGTTTTGATAAGGGAGACAACATGAAATGAAGTAAAGAAGCCTCTATAACAAATGGGGAAAACTGAATAACTATATGAAGAAATTTAAGCTGGATCCGTATCTTCAACTACACATCACATAGAAGTCAATTGTCAAACACATTGAGATCTGAACAGAAACTGTAAAATACATGGAGTAAAATATAGACAAAACACTTCAAGATTTGGACCTCAAAGGTGTCTTCAGTCATCTGATACCACTGACAAAGGCAAAATAAGTATATACAAATGGGACTACATAAAATTAAAGCGTTTCTGCATAGCAAAAGAAACACAGGATAATACTAAAATAGACAGCTAACAGAACAGGAAAAAATATTTTCTTTCAATACATCAAAGAAAGGTTTAGGGGCCAGAGATAGAGCATAGCGGGTAGGGCGCACAGTGTTTCGGGCATTTGCCTTGTACTCGGCTGACCTGGGTTCAATCCCTGGCATCCCATATGGCTCCCAAGCACAGCCAGAAGTAATTCCTGTGCAAAGACCCAGGAGCATCGTAAGGGTGTGACCCAAAAAAAAAATGTTTAAGAACCAGAATATATAAAGTACTCATAAAGATCAATAAAAAAGAAATTTAAAAATCCTGTCAAAAAATAGGGAAAGGAAATGAATGGACACTTCTCAAAGGAAGATAGGTGGATGGCCAGTAGGCACATGAAAAATGCTTGGCATCAGTTATCATCAAAAGAATCCCAATCAAGACAACAATAAGATACCATCTCACACCAGTGAAAGTGATGCATATCGAAAATAGTAGGAACAATCTGAATTGATGGCGATGCATTGAAAAAGAAACTCATCCACTGCTGGTGGGAATGTTGTCTGGTATAGAGCCTGTGGGAAACATGAAGGAGAGTTATCAGTATCTTAGAATTGAACTCCCAAGTGACCCAGAAATTCCAGTTTGGGGATCCCCAGGATATAAAATCACTATCTCAAAAGGACATATGTACACCATTATTCGTTGCTGCACTAAGTACAGTAGCTAAGATATGGACTCACCCTCAATGGTGACCAACGAAGGACAAATGGCTTCTGAAGATCTGGTATATATACTCAGTGAAGTACTATGCAGCTTCAAGAAACAATGAAATCGTGCAGTTAGCTGCAACCTCTTTGGAACTGGCAGATACCATGTTGAGTCAAGTAACCAGAAGAAGAAAGACAAACACAGGATGATCTCATCGATGATATTTAGAATATTGGACTAGGAGATATGTTGTAGTAAAGGGGGCATGTCTTGACCCCAGTGTTAAGAGGAGACAGATAGGGGAGGAAGGAAATTGCTAGGGGAAGAAGAAACTGGGAATTGTTTAACAGACATGAGGACTTTAGTTATACTGGTGGTATGGCAACCGGGGTAGCCCTGTGTCCAAGGCTGAAGATCCAGCTGTGAAAACATGAGATCAAACTGCAACCATTGAAATCTTACATGCCTAAAACTCAGCTATCAATAGTTTTGTAAACCGCAGTTATTAAAGAAAAACAAGCAAACAGGTAAACCACTTGTTAAGGGCCTACTGTATCTCTAAGGCTGCTGACTTCATGCCCCAGGAATAGCGATACTAGCTGTCACTGGCGCTTCTCCCTCCCTCTTCACAAGGTCATGTTCATTGTCGGACAAGGTACTGGGTAGCCCTTGGGTCCAAAAAAGAGGAGCCCTTTTTCTAACCGTAATAGGAAGATAGTTAAACAGATCAGAATTTCTTTCTAGTTGCCTTCCTAAAAGATATCATTTGTCCAAGCATAAAAAATATTTAACTCTCAGATCTGAATGACTTTTTTCAAACTGAGCATTTACCTCTACCTATGTTCACTTTTGAAAATAGTTAATAATTCAGTTAACTATTTTTCTATATGCACTGGGTTTGAAAGTCTTTTAACCTGTGTCTTCAATTTGTTTTCTAGCAAATGCCAGATGTTAATGTGAGCTGGGATGGAGAAGGCCCAAAGCATCTGCCCTATATTGACATCTCAGTGGCTGTGGCAACAGACAAAGGTTTAATTACACCAATCATCAAGGATGTGGCTGCTAAGGGTATTCAGGAAATTGCTAACTCTGTAAAGGTGTGTCTTAAGAATCGTATGGCCTTAAGGTGTTAGAATTGACTCTGATTTAATGTTGACATAATCTGATCACATTGATACATAGTTATAGTTTTGTTGTGGGTTTTTTGTTTGGTTGTTTGTTTTTTCTTTCACATGTCAGTTGTGTGTGTAGGTTTTCAAGTATTTCTGTAGGTACATCTAACACTCAGAAGTAGTGAACTACAGAGATGGTACACGGGTAAGATACGGCTCTGCTTGCAGCTGCCCTGGGTTCTATCCTGATACGGCACCCGTGTGGACTCCTGAGCACTGACAGGAGTGACCCCTGAGTGCAGAGTCGGGAGTACACTGAGCATTGCTGGGCATGTCCCCGCCCCACCTCCCCCAAAAAATTCAGAAGTGTACACAAATAAATCAGGCTGAACTGCATGCAGGTTACAGATGAGTGCTTATTTCCCCAATCTAGAATTGAACTCTGAAGATGGTCATTTAGGGCTGGCACCTTATACCTCAGTTTCAGAGCACTAGGCTGGTGTGAGATCCTGGATTAAATTCTTGCCACAGATAAATAAGATCATTCTGGCAGGTTTGGGAGTAAAAGCCAGAACTATATTTTTATGAAAGTAGTAATGAATAAACTTCCCTGATGGCATTTTATTATTAGAAGTAAAATTTTTTTTCTCATTTCTTCTTAAAACCGAGACCACTTAGAACACCTGAGCATTCCAGAAAAAAAAAAAAAAGCTTATTATTTTCTTTAGGTTTCTTTAAAAGCGTTTTTTTTTCAGTTCCAATATGGAAGTATCTGATTTTCCCAAAAGTCTTGCATTCAGTAGAAAGACAGGCAATAAATAGGTCATCCCCAACAGTCTGTTTTCAAGGTTATATTTCGCTGAAACAGCACATATATTTTGAAGTACTAACAGTTTTATATTTGTTAGATATAAATATATAAGTATATTTATATTTATTTATTTTGGTTTTTTTTGTTTATCAAGGAAGTAGTCTGAATACAGAATAGACCAAGTTAGAAGAAAAATAAAAAGTGCATTCTAAAATATTTTTTAGGAACTAACGGTATATAAATAGAACCACTTTGAACTTTAACTGATGAGTACAAGTTAAGCTGATGAATACAAGATAAACTAGATTAAAGAACTCATCCCTTGCCATTCTGGAAGTCAAGTATAGTTAGAGAGAACCTTAGTGGGTCTGACACTTCTCTTCGAAAGAGCTAGGAGTGTTCACAGATATAAATTATGCTGTTTTTTTTCTTAAAAAAAATTTTAAGTGATCATGAAATTGCCAAGTTATTCAAAATTTGGCTTCAGGCGCACAGTGTTTCACACTGATCCCCCTTCAGCAGCGCCCCCTCCCCAACCAAGCCCTACCCCTTGCCCATTTGCTTCCAATCCTCCTTTCATGAAAGCTGCATTTTTTCAAAAAACAATTTTGTGCAGTTTGATTTTCAGAACTGTTGTTGATAGGCTGTCATACGGAACACTTCACCGCCTTTCAGCATCTGTTTTCTTAAGAGGTGATTTTAATTTGGCCAGCTCAAAATTCCACACGATATAGCTTGGTTTCCTAGGAGAGTATATGACATACTCATCAGGTGTTCTTATCAGCAGTGAGTATATACATAGTTTAGTGTTTTTGTTTCTGTGAAATTCAAGTGATACTGAACTGTAGAATTAGATATATGTGCTTATTTGATTTAACTATTAAAGTGAGGTTTTCTGTTTGTTTCTTTTTTCTCTGATCATTTTGCTGTGTTGTGTTACTGTTGCAATACATAGTTCTGAAAGAAACTTTCTTAGCATTCCCCGTGCCTTGCATCTGAGAAGAATGTAAATTCAGGTGAAAGAACTCATGCCAATAGTCTCCCATCGGTAAGGCAGTCCAGCCCCTTTCGGGTGTCCCACGGCCGTGGGAGTCCTTATTCGCTTCCTGTAATTCCCAGGAACTGAGGGTTACCATCCTCTCTGCTCCCCTGCTTCCCGATTTTCTGACAACATTCCATTCTGTAGTGGGCTGAGCTCTTGATTATCTTTCTCATTTTAAAGTAAGGGAAACTGAGTTTTAGCCCCTTTAATAGGTCAAATGTCGCTTGTTTGTTGGTATTTGTGTTGGGACCACACCACAGGTGCTTAGGACTTAACTGGTTATTCTGTGCTTAGAGGTCACGTGCAGTGGCAGTACTCAGGGGCCTTATACAGTGCAGGAGATGGAGCAGGGGTCCTCTGGAGACAAGGCACATGCCATAACCCCTGTAACTCTCGGGCCCCAAATGTTACTTTTCTTTGTGGGGCTTTCATAGTTGAAGTAGCTTCCTGACATTACCGCTTTAGTTTCTTCAGACGGTTATCAGGTCTATAAAAATTACGGCTTTTTAAAAAAAAAATTATTTTACTTTCCTATCTAATGTTGATTATCTGGTTCATTGCCATTTTCCCGATTCTATAAATGTTACTCTTGACTAACCACAAGAGTTGCTCTATAATTTTTAAGCTTTTTTTTTTTAATTTAAAAGTGCTTAGTTAAAAAAAATTTCAAGGAGTGTTTTGGTACTGAGAAATCCATCTATGGACCCCGGGTACAGAACACAAGCACTAAGTATGTTCTTGGCCTCTGCCACCCGTGGGCTGGCAGGGATGTCTTTGTGTGGGACTCGGTGCGTGCCGCTGCTCACTGGAGTCTGCATTCCCTTGTATGGTAAGACCGAGTAGCATGCCCTAGAGCCCAGCCTTGGCTTAATTCCTTATTAATTGTAGCAGTTTTCGAAGCAGAGGAGAAACTTAACCTCACTCGTTCCCAATAATTTTTCTCGATGAAATAGTAAGTAACCTGATACATGTTATAAATAAATACCTACTTTCATTGCATCCTTTCAAGAATGCATTAATTAGGTAACAATACTTTCATTTTAAGTTCCCATTGCAGGAACTCCAGTGAGAATTAAGAATTTTCAAGTGAAAACATAATTTTCTGAGCCAAGAGTCCCCCTGGGATTTTTGACTATAGAGGTCATTGATAGGAATTTCCTGCTGATATATTTAGGGTCTATAGTGATTTTTTTTTGTATAGTATGTGAGCTTTCAGTCTGTGTTTTTTAAATTAACATGGTTCTTATTTGGTTAGCCTAGTAATACATTAGGATACGTTAATCATTTGTTTCTAAAGAAATAAACTTTCAGTACTGGGAGACAGCTCAGGAGTCAGGGGTAAATATCTTCTATGCATAGGGATTAAGTTGGACCCTTGACACCAACTTAAGGTTCAACTTTGGTAGCCCCCAGCATGGCTTGGCCTGAGCAGCTCTGCATCTCCATGCTCTGATGTTGACTCCTGGTTCCCCTGAACACTACTTAGAAGCCCACCCCCAAGCTCCCACCCTCCCCTAAAAAAATAACTTTTCAGAGTTCGTGCAATATATGTCTTCTTTTAGAAATCAGGATTGTCAAGAATGTTATGAAAATGCTTTATTCTTATATTCCGTGTGGAATTGAATTCACTTTATTCAGAAAAGCTTTAGTGGTAGGATAAAGAACTAAAAGCCCGTTTTTTTTTTAAGTATTTTATTATACCACCATGAGATATACAATTACAAAAATGTTCATATTTAGGTTTTGGTCATACAGTGTTCCAGCACCCATCCCTCCACCAGTGCCCATCTCCCACCACCAACATCCCCGGTTCCCTCCCCCTCCCCAGCCCGCCTCCATGGCAGGTTCTTTATTTCTTTCCCTAAAAGTCCATTTTAAAGTGTTTAAATTGCACCTCAGATGTTTACATGAAATAATTCAAAAGAAACCGATGAGCTGTATTTTAACTTTGTTAAACTTAATTGTGGCAGATGCAGTCTTTAGAATGTTAAGCAGATTTTAGCAAGTCAACTACAAAAATTAACACAAGATGATTACAATATTGAGAAGTGAAGAAAGTTCTAGAATGACTTAGTTTTGTTTTGCAACTCTGGAATTTTACATATGGCAGATAAAGCAAACCTGTGGCAGGGACTGTTGCTCCGCAATTGAGTGCATACCTGTGGGGGCCCTGATGAACACGATGGGTTTGCTCTCATTGGGGAAATTTCTTACAATGCTAGATTGTCAAGATTGACCTCTTTCTTTATCTTATAAGAAAGCATTTTATTGACATATTAGAAAATTGCAGTGTATATTTGGAAAACACTGAAATTTTCTGCCTAGTAATGGCACATGGGGTAATTACAGTGTTTGAAGTTTTAAATGGAATAATAATTTTCTAGAATTTGTATCAGAGCTTTAGCTTTCAGGTGATTTATGCTCTGAGTCATTTTAAAAATTTTAAAAATCATAAATCACTTTTAGGTGATTTATGCTCTAATTCATTTTAAAAATTGTATTAGAAAGCATTTATAGGATAGATATGATGAAATCAATTTGAGACCTATTAAAGATAAGAGTATATCCTGTACAGAACTTTTAGGTGACAAAATCAGCTGTAACAGAATTGGTTGTCATGCCCTCTTTGTGTTCTTAATCAGGTTCTGTCAAAGAAAGCAAGAGATGGAAAATTGTTACCTGAAGAATACCAAGGAGGATCTTTCAGGTAAAATAAAACATTTTTGTGATCAGGAGCATCAAACAGAAGCCTTATACAACTAGTTTCATCTGTTTCCTGCAGATAGTTTTTGAAATTTAAGCTAGATATCACATACTTCATTTAAGAAGCAGACTGTGTTGAAAACATTCTTCAGAATAGTCAGGTTTTCATATCAAAACTGGAAACTAATTCATTAGAGTTAGATATTTAAGTTGCTCAAATATCAAAAAATGACATTTGGGAGCTAAATTTATTTTCTTTCAATTTGTAGATGCAATAGCTTTATTAAACTCAGTTACGGTTTTTCTGTTTGTCATCTCTTTAACAGCATGTTGTGGAAAATACTTGAGTTATTAGTAAACAGTTTTGTGTATTACTTACATGGAGTAACAGAGTGTAGTTAGAATGTCTTATCTAACTACTTATCACTATCTTCCCGTTCATCATCAATTTGTTCGAGCAGGCTCCAGTAATATCTCCATATGTCCTGTCTCATGCTAGTAGAGCCCAAGGGCATCTGTCTACTCCAGGAACATAAAGAGCCTCAAACCATTATATTAGGTCATAGAAATGACCTAACATAATTGTTACTGGTATTTGGCATATCAAATACAACACGAGCAGCTTGCCAGGCTTGCCATGCGGGTGGCATATTCTTGTAGTCACCTCTAAATACAGCATTTAGCGGCCGCACGGAGCCAGGCTGTGATAGTCTCTTCTGTTGGATGGAGTTCTGACGAGAGGAGGTCCGGATGTGGAAAATGGCGGCCCTCATGGAGTGGGGCGGGACACGTCTGGCTTGTTGCAAGGCTCTGCTCGGGTGGCGGGCCAAGGCTAGAACCCACCATCCCTCCCGGGTGCCTCGTGAGTGGCTGGACACAGGGAGAGCTGGTAGCAGCTCTGCCCCATCTGCAGAGTCTCTGGATCAGCATACCTGGGCCAGATTGAAAAAAAACTTCTGCAGGGCAGGTGTTGATGATCCGGGCTGTGATAGGCTCGTCTGCTGGGTGGAGTTCTTATAAATGTCTTATAAAGTGAAGAGACCAAAGCGATATAAAGAGCATGTTCAGCATCCCAGAAGTTTCCCATTACTTTAACACCTTATCAAAGGTAGCCACTGTTTAGAAAATTATCACCATAGTTTCCTTTGCTTGCTTTGATGTTTAAGCAAATACATATTCTATAATATCTGATATCTGTCACATAACATTATGCCTGTGAAATTAACCATGTTGTTATGTGAAGTAATCTTTTGTTTAGGTAGAATATATTATGCAAACATTGCAGTATATGTTTTACTATAGGCAATTTGTCTTGTGTACAGTGGTGTGCTTTTACAAATAATGTTCTTAAAGGCATTCTTAAAATCTAATTAGGAATTTATGTGCATATTTTTATTGTATAGACAGTAAAATTGCTGGGTTAAAGTTCTCAACACTTGGACTGGAGCAATAGTACAGTAGTTTGGGAACTAGGCCTTGCACATGGCTGACCCAGGTTCAGTCCCCAGCATCCTCTATGGTCCCCTGAACACCTCCAAGGTGGGACCCTCCCCATAAAAGTAAAAAAAGTTTCAACAGTATATGAAACTTCCCACTGCTCCATATTCTTGCCAACATTTAGTAATGTTAATTTTAAATTCGAATGTTTCTTGGATTGTGGAATGCTCTTTTTGGTCAGAGAAATGCATTTTGGTGGTGTTAAGGTCTGTCAGCAGTTTGTTTTAGACAATTCATCAGATAAAATATTTGTTGAAATCTCATATAAAATGATTTGTAGGACTTATGTCCATATACTCAGACTTTTGTAGAGTATAGGCTATATATTTTTATTTCAGGTAATTTCTTCCAATTATGACTTAAAAGATACGAGAGGAAATGTGTTCAAGAGAAAACACAGAACCATCTTCTTGGTGGTGTTTTTTGGTTAAAAAAAAGAAAAAGCAAACTTCCACTGTTAAGAAAGTCTTATTTTCAGAATTATTTTAATATTTGACATAGGCACTGTTTGGTTTTTGTTAGGAGTTGTTGACTATTCTAGATGAAAATGTTATTCTTCTAGAATATTTCTATAAAATGTTTGATTTTTTTTTTTCTTTTTTGGGTCACACCCGCGATGCTCAGGGGTAACTCCTGGCTCTGCACTCAGGAATTACTCCTGGCAGTGCTCAGGGAACCATATGGGATGCCGGGGATTGAACCCAGGCCGACACTGTTTGTGCAAGGCAAACGCCCTACCTCTGGGCTATCGCTCCGCCCCCATGTTTGACTTCTTTAATGTAGCTCATTGTTCATCTGAGTTTTGTTCTGTGTGATTAAATCCAGATCCTCTTCTCATCTGGATATGACATTGACCCTACTCAATTACCAGAAAAGTTACTCTTTTTCCTTTTTCTCTGTTTTCTGCTCAGTTGACTTGTTTGTGCATCCTCTGTGCAGTATCCACCATGCTACCATTCTCTGGTATCTGCTAATGAAAATCTTCCGGTTTTGTTCACCATTTAATTAACATGTGCATGTAGACACATACATACACAAACACCACACTTAGCTGGTGTTTCAATTGGAATTATAGTAAAACTTTTCATCAATTTTGGGAGAATTGACATCTTCATAGTATTGAGTTTTTTGGTTAGTGAACATGGCACCCAGAATTAGTCATTTTGTTTAGTTTTGCTTTTGAACTTTGGGGTCAGACCTGACAATGATCAGGTTATTCCTGGTTCTGCACTCAGGAATCATTCCTGGAGGTGCTCAGGGTACCATATGGGATGCCGAGGACCAAATCGAGGTCAGTCAGGTGCAAAGCAAATTCCCTACACACTGTGCTATCACTCGTGGCCTCACAGTTGTTCATTAGGTCTTTGCCTTTCTTTCCACCATGTTTTGTAATTTTCTGTATAGACGTCATATGTATGAGTTACTACATTTTTTTTCATGATACTGGTGTTTTGGTACCATTACATGTGATATTTTAAAATTTTGCTTTCTATTACATCACTTTGTAAATATAAAATACCTTGTTTCCGTATTGACGTCCTAGCCAAATTTGCTAAATTTATTTTATCTGTAGTTTTGGGTTGTCTGTGTACACAATTCATCTGTGAATATTTTTTTTTTAATCTATTCCTTACACATAAAACATTTTTCTTTCCAAATTCCACAAAGGCTTCCATTTCAGTGCCAAATAAATGGGTGGGTACAATGTCTGGTATGCCTTGTAGTTGCTTGGTTCCAAACCTATATATATATATATATATATATATATATATATATATATATATATATATTTGAATCTTGGTAGAAGTTCTATAATTTGTTTAGGAAACTGAAAATAAATAAAGTTGTTTAAGGAAACTGAAAATGTGTGCTGTAGGAAAAGGAATCTTTGGGACATTTCACCTTCAAAAACTTTCTTTTCCCCTTAGTATTTCCAACTTGGGGATGTTTGGAATTGATGAATTTACCGCAGTGATCAACCCTCCTCAAGCCTGCATTTTGGCTGTTGGGAGATTCCGCCCTGTGCTGAAGCTCACTGAGGATGAAGAGGGAAATGCCACGCTGCAGCAGCGCCAGCTCATCACGGTCACAATGTCGAGTGATAGCCGAGTGGTCGATGATGAACTGGCTACCAGGTTTCTAGAAAGTTTCAAAGCAAACCTGGAGAATCCTATGCTACTTGCTTAGTTTTCAAACAAGAGGAGTTGGACTTTGGCTTAATTATATAGTTGTTACCAAGAAACATAAACGAAAGGAAGACCGGTATTAAAGTGTGAAGTGTATGGAATGCTTATTTATTTAAGGTGAAAGAGTTTGACCAGATTGTCTTTATTTTCAGTTGGGGTTTATGTTGTAGAAATAAGAGATGACAAACTGTAACTAATGAAAGAGCATTTGGTTAGTCAGATCCTATTTTAACCTCTGGTGCTAAAATGGGTGTTAAACTAGATGTAAATTAAATCATATCTTTGGCTCATTTGAGCGTTTTACAATATTTGAGACTGTATGATAGCTTGTAAAATCAAAAACATTAGAATTCTGGCATATATTAAAATTAGAACTAGTGTTCAAAGACAATATGCCCATTTATTTAGCAGTGAGACCTCACTTTTGCAAGCACTGCCCTAGACATACTTGAACAATTTCTTCTGTACAGAAATTTATTCTGAATAATAGTGAATAAATAAGGATCACATTGTATTAAGTGTTGTGGTTACTGAATTTTTCTGTATATAAAGCTGTGTTTCGGAATGGTTTCTGTTAGTCTTGTTTTTCATTTCTCTGACACTGTGAACTTCTAAAGAGTAAGAATTAAAAAATCAGAAATGAAGAGAAAGAGACCAGTTTTTCAATGATAAATGTAGCTAAGATATCTAAACATTTATGGATAAACTGTTTACCTTCATATATTGAGTTTGATTATATAAAGTAAATTTTATTCTTTCCTACCAAACATTTTAGTTTAGTGATTTAAATACAAACTATTACTTTGAATTTTAGTCAAGTTTTACTTGTGCAGTAAAATGGAGAAAATATAAAAATTGCTACTTTTTAAAATATATATATTTAATATATATTGTTATAATATAAAAAAGACTTATAAAAAGTTATAAAAATTATTTTTTATAATGTAAAAGACTGCTGTAGGGTGGGACTCTGACGAGCTGGGGAGTCCAAATGTGGAAAATGGCGGCCCTCATGGTGTGTATACCTACAACAGTCTTTTTCAAGCCCAGCGAGGTATGCCTGATCCAGAGACTCACATATATGGAGCAATGCTGCTACTGGCTCTCCCTGTGCCCAGCTGATCACAAGGCACCTGGGAGGGAAAGCAGGTTCTCGCCCTGGCCTGCCACCCCAGCAGAGCCTACGCAAGAAGCCAGAGGAACCCCCACACTATATATACATATAGAGATGGATGGATGGATGGATGGATGGATGGATGGATGGATGGATGGATGGATGGATGGATGGATGGATGGATGGATATATATATTTATATATATACTTATATATAAATATATATATTTATGTTATATTTATATATATATATATATATATAAAAACAGACATTTTATGAAACATTGAAATGGATTAGTTTTCTCCATGGAAAGCTGTAAAGGGACTCTAGTGGAGGAAAGAATTTAATAGTAATATGATGTTAGGATAATAATTGATAAATACATAATGTAAAGCTTTAGAAAGTATAAAAGGCTTATGAAACAGGTGAGAACTTTCTTTCATTAGTAGAAGTTTTCACAAATATTTTAAAAGTTAGAAAAGCTTATTTTCATAAAGAACAGACAAGATAATGCTGCTGAAATTGAAAGGTAATTTAATAATCAGTCTCATTAAAGTTGGTGGCATGGTCTGCTGATATGAATCAATCTGAAGATAGGCTAGTGTGAGTTTTATGGTGAGACATGATAGACTATATGCCTAACCAAAGTCTTGTAAAATACAGACAACTCCAAAATATCAGTCAAGATAGGTAATCCAATCACTTCAAAGCACTTGCCATATTAACAGTTGAACAGAAATCTTAACAGATGCTAATTTTGAAGTAACTTTTATTCAGTTAAGATGTTTTCAGTTTGTTTTAGCCAAGAAAACTTGTTCAAGTCATATCTATAAGAACAAGGTCTGAGATAGCCATAAATAAACCTTGACTTGGAGTTTTGTTTTCCTTAGACTTACGTGCATAAATAGTACTGCATGCAATTCCCTGCCATTTAAATAAACAGGCTTGATATCTGCTTAAGCCTGCCTTCTAGTGTTGCCATGAACTGCTCAGTGAGAATGCTGTATAAATTGAAGAGACTTAGTTTTTCATGAATATCACAATCAGACTTGTCATGCAAGCAGTTGCTCCTCATGGTTTGACTTCTTAGTTGTTGGTATGAGTACTCATTCATTTTTACTGAAAGTATTTTTACTGATATTTCTATATTGAGTAGGTTTCTGTAGAAAATTTGTTGTTTATAAAGAGTTCTGTTGCAGCATGTCATCAAAGAATATGGATTTGAGAAAGGAGACTGTGTACATATTTGAGCCATTATAATAAAATGAACAGTTTATCACCATATTTGTAGATATCACTCTGAGAAAATGTAAAATGAAATCTTATTCTTGTTTATCATTTTTATCCTGACAGCAAGGGAATGACTGAAATATCGAGAAGACTTGTAAAGCAAATACAACAACACACTTACTAGTTACAGTTGAACATATACTTAATATTAGACCTTGTAAGTTAAATATTTCTGCTTCTCCCTGATGGCAATTTCTAGTTGACATTTACAAACTGTTGTTTCACTATGTTGTGGCAAATTAAAATCACCAGTGTATTGCTGGCCAGAGTACTTTGCTTAAAACATTACTGAGAAATTTCTGTGTATGCCTATGGAAATATTTTGCATGTAGTGGCTAATAGGAACTGTGGTTATGGGTTTTCTTTATTCATCTTAGGCTTTATTTCACACAGATTATATAAGACTCTATT
Source organism: Cryptotis parvus (assembly GCA_021461705.1). NCBI lineage: Eukaryota > Metazoa > Chordata > Mammalia > Eulipotyphla > Soricidae > Cryptotis > Cryptotis parvus. Next base: position 33,612 of record JAJIBD010007251.1, on the reverse strand, counting down.
GGGTTTTGTGCTGAAAGTAAAACGTTTCCTATGTGTTTCATGAAAGATAGGTGGTGCTGTAGGTCAATATACTGTTGGGAGAGAGACATCAAATCACTTGTATCACTTGTCTTCCCGTTGTTCATCAGTTTGCTCAAGCGGGCACATCTCCATACTCCTGTCACATGCTAGTGTAGCCCAAGGGCATCTGCTTGCTCCAGTAACATGAAGAGCCTCAAACAATTCCATCAGGTCATGGGAATGAGGTCTATAATTGTACTGGTATTTGGCATATCAAATACAACACAGGTAGCTTGCCAGGCTCTGCTGTGTGGGGTGGGATACTCTTGTAGTTGCCTCTAATCTCGTGCATTTATTGATAAACCGTGCAGCTGCTTTGCAACCACACAAGCTGGACTTGTAATCAGCTCTTCTGCTGGGTAGAGCTCTGACGAGTGGGGAGTCCAGTGTGGAAAATGGCAGCCCTCATAGCGTGGAGGTTCCTCTGGCTCCTTGGAAGGCTCTGCTGGGGTGGCGGGCCAGGTCTAGAACTTCGCCTTCCCTCCCAGGCACCTCGTGATCAGCTGGGCACAGGAAGATCCGGTAGCAGCTCTGCCCTGTTTGAGTCTCTGGATCAGGCATACCTGGGCTAGGCTTGAAAAAGACTGCTGCAGGGTGGGTCTCTGACAAGCTTGGGCTTGTGATCAGCTCTTCTACTGGGTGGAGATTTGACAAGTGGGAAGTCCGGATGTGGAAAATGGTGGCCCCATGGTGTGGGGGTTCTCCTGGCTTCTTGCAAGGCTCTGCTGGAGTGGCAGGCCAGGGCTAGAACCCACCTTCCCTCCCAGGAGCCTCATGATCAGCTGGGCACAGGGAGAGCCAGTAGCAGCTCTGCCCATGTATGTGACTCTCTGGAGACATCAAAGTGACGTTTAAATTTCAGTTTTTAGAAAAGGTTTTTCCTGGGCCGGAGTGATAGCCCAGCGGGTAGGGTATTTGCCTTGCACGCCGGCCTGTGCCGGCCCGGGTTCGATCCCAGGCATCCCATATGGTTAACTGAGCACCACCAGGAGTAATTCCTGAGTGCAGAGCAGGAGTAACCTCTGAGCGTCACCGGTGTGACCCAAAAAGCAAAAAAAAAAAGAAAGAAAAGAAAGAAAAGGTTTTTCCTGATTATATAGTACCTCATGATGGTCTTTGGCTATGGTAAAGTAGTAAAATTAACCCATGAGTTTGATTACGGACTTAGGGGTGGAAACTTCTGTTGATTTTTTAAAGAAGAAAGTAGCAGTGCAGAATTACTTAAGATTGATCTCGGGACAGTGAGATAGTATAAAAGTTAAGGCACTTGCTTTGGACATGGTTGCAACCCTGATTCAAATTCCTACACTTGATGTGATCCCCAAATCACCGCTAGTGTGACTTCTGAACACAAATCTATGAGTTGCCCCTGAATACTACCAGGTGTAGACAAAAAAGTAAATAAATAAATATTAAAAATTAATCTGGCCTTCATAGGTCAAAATAAGGAGAGGATGGCAGTCAACAAGAACCATACAGAAGAATTTAATAATAGAGATATGAGTTCCATAGATTTTGCACTAGATCAAGTGGCATTGCAGGAGGGAGAAAGTTAAAAATATCGTCATACGTTATTCTATTGTGGTTTATGACAAATATGGGTGTGTGCTGTCAGATAATGCACCAGTAATAAATTGAGAATAAAACTTCCCATCCCCTACATCACCAGTGTCTGAAAAGTTAAGGTTGAGAATACCCTTACTATATTTCAGAAGACCTTCAAACTTTTGTTTTTGTTTTGGGGCCACACCCTCGCTCTGTGCTCAGGGATCGGATCACTTCTTGTGGGACTTGGGAAGCTGGGATTGAACTCAGTTGGCTACATACAAGGCAAGTGCCTACCATTCTGGCTCCAAAATACTTGGTAAGTGGAAAACTCAGCGTTATCTAAATAAATCACTTTAAATCTTTTTTTCTATTTTTTTAAATTTATTTTCCCTGGTTTATAGAAATACAGACAAGTGGGGTTTGAGAGGAGATATATATAGTTTATATAGGTTTGTAATACTGAAGAGACCTATTTCATTATATTAATAAATATATGAATAAATTTTTGGAAATAAGAAAACCTGATCTTTCCCCTACAAGTTTCATCAGTAAATGCTCGAGATGAGAGCCTTCTACTGATAGTATACCACCTACATGCCAGAGCCTGGCAAGCTACCCATGTTTTATTTGTTATGCCAAAAACTAGTAACAATTATGGACCTCAATTCCATGACCTGAAGAATGGTTTGAGGCTCTTCCTGTCCTTGGAGCAAGCAGATGCCCTTGGGCTACACTTGCTTGTGATAGGACTTAAGGAGATGTTATTGGTGCCCACTCGAGCAAATCTATGAACTACAGGAAGACAGTGATACAGTGGATTTTGAAAATTATTAGCTATATACTATGAGTCATTGCTGTGATCATACAGAATTTACTCATATTTTATCCCTTATATTTCTGCTACAAATTAAAGCAACTTTTTCTAGCAAAATGGCTTTTTAATTTGATATCTACTTTATTGATATCAGACTACTACTATCTACTAATTTGATATCAGACTTTATTACATACTTTGTTTACATGTTTGGTTACTTAAGACTTTTAGCTCCAGTTCAGCTTTATAAATTACTACTCTTGGTGAAAAAGAAAAGAAAAGAAAAATCTTATTTCACTTCATCAACTTTCATACCCATGAGAAGAAATGAGGAAATGAAAGAAACTCAGACCTATTGAGAAGGAAACAAGGAAATGAGAGAAACTCAGTCACAGTGGTTGTTTTGGCTTATTTAATATTCTCGGTTCTATAAAGTAACAGTGTTCTCTTTTACAATTACTGCAAGATAGGGTAGGAAAGAAATTCAGAAATAGAGAATTTGACCAAAGGCACAAAGCTCTCATAAGTGTCACAATTGGGATTTGGACCACATCTGTGTAGTACCAAAGTACTCAAGCTCTCCACTTTTTGCACACAGCATTATAGGTTATATTATTGTCTCTGAAATAATTCTGTTCTAGCAGATATTTTTCTCAAATGATAATCAAGAATCCTGTTTATTTTATTAACAGCATTACTATGCCTGGTATATGACCACTCTTAATTCATAATTTTCCTGTGGTGGCTCTCTTGTAGCTTGCTGATAATTGTGTGCAGAAAGAGCTGAAGGGCGTTTGTTTTCATAAAGGACTACTGCTTTTACATGAATTAAAAGTGTCACAACTCATATCTCTGAATGAAAGACTTAGAAACATATATGCTTAATTGCAGGTTTTAGTGCCACTAGGGCTAAAAAAAAAACATGATAGTGAATATCTTTTAAGAAATAGCTTTAAATTTGAAATAGCTCAAGACCAAACGTATTTACCAGCTTGGGGACTGGAGCTATAGAACAGCAGGTAGGGTGTTTGCCTTGCACCCAGCCAACCTGGGTTCTTTTTAGCATCCTATATAGTTCCCCCAAGCCATTCAGGAGTGATCCCTGAGCATAGAACCAGGAATAAGACCCAAACACTGCCAGGTGTGACCCCCAAACTACAACAAGAAAGTACCAGTTTTTATTTCCAGAACTGTAAGCTTCTTTAGTAACCACCTTACCAAGGTAGGCTCTTTATGGCAGAGTTTTCTGGGTTAAGATCTGTGCCCAACTGCTAGAGAAGTCGAATGCAACCCTTCAAACCACGGTCAACTTCGGGTACTTTTAACTCGAGATTATCCTGGCGGAGTCAGGGTGCCACTGCAGGTGGCAGATGTGGGACACGAGGTATGTGTTGGGAGGCCAAGGGAAGGTGGCCACTGGTCCACATCATTCAGGTAACCAAGGCACAAGTCTGAATTCTCTGAGCAGGCTTGTGCATAGGACCTGAATTGAGAGGGCTCCCTGGAGGAATAGCATTTTTATATTACTTTTTGACCAGTTCCCTTTGTTTCTGGTTTCTCTAATTTCAGGAGTCACTTGAGCACTTACCATCTGCCTAATATAAAAGCTCATCTATTCATTTCCCTTCACCTTGATATAATCTTGTCTTTGTGTAAATCATTTCTAAATAGCATTGACTCCTTCAGAGCTTAAGAACTTTGCTGCAAGGGAAGCTACTCCATGGAGCTAATGTAGACAGAAAGCTTTATGCTGCCACTTACAAAAAAATGTTATTTGCTGGTGCTTTACACCAAAGGAAGGAATGGTTGGTATTTAGGAACAAATGTCCATGCTTTGTTTACTTTAGATGTATTTGATACATCCACTTCTTAGCTCTTCTCCAGCCCATAATTTGTTGAAGTCTTGCATGCACATACAGCGTTTTGTTAATGGAATAAGTCACCTACCTAAAGAGCGTCTTCCCTTAGGCATCTTCACACCTGGTTTTGCAAGGGACTGTTGATAAATTTTTTTCAGAGTCTCTAATCACCTTTGACTCTCAGCTAAGCAAAATTAGAAGCAAGTGAAAGTCAAGTTTTATTTTGTAATTGGCTATCGTGAATATTATGTTTTATTTTAAATTAAAGTGTAGGTGTGTTGACCACAGCGTTGACCTTCATGGTCTTGGTGTGCACAGTTACTTCAGTATCTTTATTTTTCAGTTTGGGGTCGACACCTGGCAGTGCTTGGTACTCCTGGTTCTGCACTCAAGAATCAGTCCTGTTGGTGCTTGGGACCATAGAGGATATTAGGAATCAAACCCAGCTCCACCACATGCAGGACAAGCTCCCTACCTGTTGTACTGTCTCTCCAGCCCCATCTTTCAGGATAGGTATCAAGTTAGCATGAACTAGTAAGCTCTAAATTCCCTAGTTCAGAATGAATGCTGAAGTCCATTGCACCCAGCAGTCACCTCTTCCCTGTTACTAAATCCCTACAATTCATGCTATTTTTTCATCATTTAGTTGTATTGTTTATAAACACCTCTTTTATACCAAATCATCAATGAATTTGATAAATTATTTGTATACCATATTTTATGTCACTGATTTCATACTATAGTATGAAATATCAGGCTTTGATACAGCATTGGAAAAATAAGAATAGATGCTAAATTTATAATGTATCAGTTTCTGAGAGCTAATTGTAATCCTCTAAAAAGAATTTTTTAACCATGTTTCAGAGAATGCATCAAGTCATTCCTGCTTAAACTGGCTCATGGAGTTAGCCAAAGGAAAACGGTGTGGTGAAATATGGGGCCTTTGTATATTTGTTTTCCTGTCTCCTAGGTGAGTCATCACAGTATTGGAAAATCATGGAAAGAATAGCTTCCTAAAAAGTCTGCAAAAGTGGAAAAACTGGTTAAAAACTACTGATTTTCTTGGGAAATTCCTTAAAGGGCTTTATTTCCTGGGCATGTTTTTAAATGTGATTTTTGTAGTTAATCAGAATTACTTGGTTCTCATGAAGTAGATCCCTTTTCCAAGCTATACATATACAGACCATGACAAGTCAGTAGTAAGAGCTAACTTCCTTTCTTCCAGACATTTCCCTGAGTGCTCTGTACTGTTTCTAACTCAAATTATCATCTCTGGTACTCTGTAAGAGTACGAGAGAGGATAGTAATAGAGGTGATAGTGTTAATGAAATTTCACAGAAGAGCCATGAAAATGCCATTTCTATGATTACACAGCTAGCAAGTGTCAATGAGAAGATTCAAGGGAGGCAGTGTGACTCCAGAGCTTTGCGGAAGAATCCTATTCCTTTATTTTGTTTAGGACCACACCTGGCGATGCTCAAGGGTTACTCCTGACTCTGCACTTAGGAATTATTCCTGGTGGTGCTCAGGGTATGAGATGCCCAGGATCAAACTAGGGATGACAGCATGCAAAGCAAGCACCCTACCTTCTGTACTATCTCTCTAGCCAAAGAATCCTCTTTAAAAATGTCATTTTGGGGCGGGGCGATAGCCCAGTGGGTAGGCCGTTTGCCACGCAGGCGGCCCATGCCAGCCCGGGTTGGATCCCGGCATCCAATATGGTCCCCCGAGCACCGCCAGGAGTAATCCCTAAGTGCAGAGTCAGGAGTAACTCCTGAGCATCTCTGGGTGTGACCCCAAAAGCAAAAATAGATAGATAGATAGATAGATAGATAGATAGATAGATAGATAGATAGATAGATAGATAGATAGATAGATAGATAGATAGATAGATAGATAGATAGATAGATAGATAGATAGATAGATAGATAGATAGATAAAATGAAAATGTCATTTTATCAGGGAATTCTAGATTATAACATAAAACTTACAAGTAGGGGAAATGCCATTCTGTTGATTTAATAAAAACAACTGTGGAACTTGTTGTAGCACCTTCTATCTACAGGAACTACATATCAAAGAAGTAAGTTTGTGGCTAAAGGATTGATTTTTGTTCTATAACATATTATGTGTGTGTTGGGGGGGTAGAGGGGTGAGAGTTGAAAATACATGATCTTTCTGTGCTGATACCAGATAGAAATACTGCCTTGATTTACCCAAATTTTCTTTGATGTTTTTGTTTGACGTCTATCACTTCCTCGCCCATTTGCACTTCCTGTCACCAATACAAATAATAACTTGTAAAATACAAGGTTTATCGGGTGCCAGTCTTTAGATTTCTCCATCTTCCCTCGCCTCCCAGCCCCCCTACCTGTATCAGTCGGACCTTCACCAAACACACTCCTAATTTTAGGCCCTGGGCAGTCTTGTTGGGCCAGTTCTGTAGTTAAGTTTCAATAACATTACCAGATCAGTAAAAGTGTTACTATTTATTTGTCAAGACTAGCCCATAACTGTGTGTTCTGTGAGGTTCTCTGAGGGCAGTTTCCTTTTATGGTGGGTGGATATGTGAACAGTCAATGCTGGTAGCATTGACTCATCTATTATTTGAGAGTCGGAGGAGTCTTTTGTGTATATTTATTTGCACTGCTATTAATTAAGGCATTCAAAAGCAACTTAGGGAAGTCTTTTTTTTAAGTATCTATATCCTTCATTTTTTTAAACATATAACTGAAACATATACTCCCTTTCAGGTGGAAGGTTATGCTTTATCAAAAGTCTCTTTTTCGTGGTAACTGGGCTTTTGTTAAAGAGAAAAAGTATTAAGGTGAGAGGTGAAATAACAAGGTTGTATATTCATGGACAAATTCTCAAGAATAACCTGAAGAATGAGTAATCTATTTAAGAGATAGGATTAGGCAGTAATTTTTAAGCAAAACTATTATTTCATTGCATTTTTTCTTCTCAGCGCTGAAGGAAACATAGTGTTTACCCGAAGTTAAGAATAACTGAGCAATGAGGTAACAGAATATTTAATCTTTCTATATAGCTTGTTTTTGTTAGCCATGTGTTATGCCACGTTTAGAAAGATACTTTGATATCATAAGCCTGGACAGTTTTAAAAGTGTGAGTGCGTGTAAGAAGCCATGATGGTGTGTGCAGGCTGCCCTGTGAAAGGTAAGAGCACTCCCCAGCCCTTGGTCAGGTGCCCAAGGGTCAAACTCCTTTTTGTTTCCTTTTCTCTGCCTCTCCCCTCCGCCTCTACAAGGAGCCATGTGATGTGGATTCAGAGGAGGATATTTATTGGCTCTGCTGCCGGGACTGCCATCTGTGCAGAGTCTCTCCTGTTCTTGCCACATGGCAGGTGTGTTTAGGGCAGCCTACGGCTGTCGCTGTATCAAAGGACTCCATCAGGGCACATTAGAACATTTGCTTTGCATCATCAGGAAAATTCTTCCTTTTGATTAGTGTTCTTGCATAGTTCTTTATATTTTTCATGTTGGAAATAGTAAACTAAAGCACTGAGATAAAGGAGTGAACTTAGAGGATACACCTAAAAGAGACTGTTGAGCCTATTTGGTTCTTAGTTTACACAGTCTTGTGCTGGTAAAGGTTTAACAACCGACTCAGAAATGGATGAGCATATATAATCAAGTGTAAGTCTACTACAATTGTACTGAGGTGCAAATAATAAAATACACAGTCCACAAATTTAATAGCCTGTAATATTAATATGTAGTAAATGTGTAGCATGCATTTATAATACAATTAAAAAATAACTCACAAATATTTTCCTTTACTTGAAAAAGATGAAGTTAAAATGATGGAAGCATTTGGAATTTTGCATATTAATAAAGGCAGTAATGTTTTTACTGAAATCAGCTTTCAAATACTCAAAGTATTTCCTCAGAAGTATTAACCACTGTTAGAGTAAATAAGATGCAGGGCGGGGTGGGATGGGGACACGGAATTCAATGACAGAGAAAATAATGAAATAAATTAAGAAATATGAGGTTCAGGTCATTATTTACAGCCCCCCCCCCCTCAGCAGTGGTACTTGGAGGCCATGTGGTGCCAGAGATCCAACACAGGGCATTGCTAGGCTTGTTGTTCTAACTAGAGGCCCTCTCCTTGAACCTCCCTGGCTAGTTTTTAATAAAAAAAAAGACATATCTAGAAGTTAATGTATATAATAAATATGTGTATGTATGTATTTATATATGTATAGTATATATGTATATATATATATATATATATATATATATGTGGGGGCTGAAGAGATAGAGCAGACAGCAGGTAGGGCACTCGCTTTGCACATGGCTGATCTGGGCTCGGTCCATGTGGTTCCCCAGGTCTCACCAGGAGAGATCCCAAGCTCAAGGAAGGAGTTAGTCCTGAGCACTTCCAGGTATGGCCCCAAAGCAAAACACATGTATATGAGAACAACCTAAGTGTGCACTGGGGTGGGGGCAAAGATCCATCCAGTGGGATACTAGCCTTTTTTTTTTTATGATTTGTTTTTAATTTTTTTTATTTTTAAAATTACAAAGATATACAATTAAAAAGTTCATATTTGGGTTTTGGTCAAACAGTGTTGCAGCACCCATCCCGCCACCAGTGCCCATCTCCCACCACCAACGTCCCCGGTTCCCTCCCCCCTCCCCAGCCCTGCTCCATGGCAGGTTCTTGATTTCTTTCCATTTCTCTCTCTTTCTCTTTTCCTTCCCCTCCAGACTATGGGTTACAGAACATACATTAAAGGGTTGTCATGTGTATCTTTTTGCCTCTATTTAATGCTCAGTTCTAGGTTGGCATTAGTACCCTCAACAATTGTTAGCACACTGTTCCATTTCTGTCTTACCTAGCCTCTGAATCCCACACGTTTGTGATAATTTCCACCTTTGACAGGACCTCCTGATATATGTTTCACTTGACCTTGGATATTGGTATCATAATATGTACCTATATATTTATGTTATGCAGATAAATGCAGTCATTCTGTATCTGTCTCTCTCCTTCTGGCTAATTTCGCTCAACATAATCTTCTCCATGTCCATCCATTTGTAGGCAAATTTTATAACTTCATTTTTCCTAACCGCTGCATAGTATTCCATTGTGTAGATGTACCAAAGCTTTTTTATCCAGTCATCGATTTTCGGGCACTCTGGTTGCTTCCAGATTCTGGCTATTGTGAATAATGCTGCTATGAACATAAAAGTAGGGATGGTGTTTCCGCTGCGTATTTTTGGCTTCCCAGAGTAGATTCCCAGGAGTGGTATGGCTGGGTCAAATGGGAGTTCAATTTCTAGTCTTTGGAGGAAAGTCCATATTGTTTTCCAGAAAGGCTGTACCAGCCGGCATTCCCACCAACAATGGATGAGTGTCCCCTTTTCCCCACACCCACGCCAGCACTTGTTGTTCTTTTTCTTTTGAATATGTGCCAGTCTCTGTGGTGTAAAGTGGTATCTCATTGTTGTTTTGATTTGCATCTCTCTGATGATTAGTGATGATGAGCATTTTTTCATATGTTTTTTGGCCATTCGAATTTCTTCCCTTGCTGAAGTTTCTGTTCATTTCTTCTCCCCCATTTTTTGATGGGGTTGTTTGTTTTCTTCTTGTAAAGTTCAACCAGTGCCTGATATATCCTGGATATTAACCCCTTATCAGATGGGTATTGGGTGAATATTCTTTCCCATTCTGTGGACTGCTTTTGTATCTTAGTCACTGTTTCTTTTGAGGTGCAGAAGCTTTTTAGTTTCATTTAGTCCCATATGTTTATCTTTTCTTCTAGTTGCTTTGTTAGTGATGTTTCATCTTTGAAGATGCCTTTAGCTTCAATGTCATGGAGGGTTTTTCCTATATTTTCTTCAATGTACTTTATGGATTCAAGTCTGATATTGAGATCTTTAATCCACTTTGATCTGATTTTTGTGCATGGTGTTAGATACAGGTCCAAATTCATTCTTTTACATGTCGCTGCCCAGTTTTCCCAACACCACTTGTTGAAGAGGCTTTCCTTACTCCATTTTAGACTCGTTGCACCTTTATCAAAGATTAAATGATCATGTGTTTGAGGTTGGGTGTCAGGATACTCAATTCTATTCCATAGGTCCACAGGTCTGTTTTTATTCCAATACCATGCTGTTTTAATTACTACTGTCTTGTAGTACAGTTTGAAGTTGGGTAGGGTGATGCCTCCCATCTTCTTTTCCCGAGGATTGCTTTAGCTATCCTTGGGGGGTTTATCGTTCCATACAAATTTCAGGATTGTTTGGTCAATTTCTTTGAAGAATGTCATGGGTATCCTTATAGGGATTGCATTGAATCTGTACAGAGCTCTAGGGAGTATTACCATTTTGACAATGTTGATTCTCCCCATCCATGAGCAGGGAATATGTTTCCATTTCCTTGTGTCCTCTTTTATCTCTTGGAGCAGTGTCTTGTAGTTTTCTTTATACAGGTCCTTTACACACTTGGGTAAGTTGATTCCTAGGTATTTGATTTTCTGTGGCACAATTTTGAATGGAATTGTTTCTTTAATATCCCTTTCTTCTCTTTCGTTATTTGTATATAGGAAAGCCACCGACTTTTGCATGTTGATTTTGTATCCTGCCACTCTACTATATGTGTCTATTGTTTCTAGGAGTTTTTTGGTAGAGAGTTTAGGGTTCTCTAGGTATAATATCATGTCATCTGCAAATAATGATAGCTTGACTTCTTCCTTGCCTATCTGGATGCCCTTGATGTCCTTTTCTTCTCTGATTGCTATGGCAAGTACTTCCAGTACTATATTGAATAAAAGAGGTGAGAGTGGGCAACCTTGTCTTGTCCCTGATCTCAGGGGAATATACTAGCCTTTTTAATGGAACATTGTTGTGACAAAGTGAACCTTTTGGGTACACTAATGAACAAATGAAATAAGTCTGCTGGTAATTTTACACAGGTGAAATATAGAGAAAAGAGATGAACAAAAAAAAGGGCTGAACAAAAACAATTTTAAGTACAGGAAGCAGGATGATAGTTACCAGAAAGGAAAGAGGTGGAATGGGGGTAGAATAGTAAAAAGGGTCAATTTTATAGTGATGAGTATACACAAGTTTGGGTGGTGATTATGATTTAGTATATAAGGATGTCAGACCTAAAAAAATAATGTCATGGCAGGGAAGAATCATATCATAAGCCAGTGTTATAAGGCAATAATATTTTTGCCTTCAGTGAAACTATTTAAACACTGATTTACAGAGTTGTTCCCAGTACAGTTATTTCAGATATACAATATTCCAACACCAGTCCTACCAACAATGTGCCTTTCCCTCCACCAGTGTCCCCAGTTTCCCTCCCCCTCCAAACCTGCTCCTTTAGCAGGCGCCCTGGAACTCACCGTTTGTTCTGCCCTGTTAACATGTGGCTCCTTGACTTAGCACTATTACTCTACTAGAGGTCGAAACCAATCCAATTTATTGGTTTCTAACCAGGAATTGGACTCTTAGAGACCACTGAGAATGCAGAACTGGATACCAGAGGCTGTGGGGAACTTCGTTGAAATCACAAGATATTCTGCTGGGTTTGGCTACTGACTCATGAGGAAGTTTCCTGTCTCTGTAACGTAAATTTTTAAATGTAATTGTTTTGTAAAGCTTAGCCGCAAAGCCGAATTCACTGATGTTGATGTAGAACTTTCCCAACACATGAAAAGAACTGTCCTGGGGCGGAGCCATAGCTCAGTGGGTAGGGCGTTTGCCTTGCTCGTGGCTGGCCTGTGCCGGCCTGGGTTCGATCCCCAGTATCCCATATGGTCCCCCGAGCACCTCCAGGAGTAATTCCTGAGTGCAGAGCCAGGAGAAAAGGAGAAACCCCTGAGCTTTGCCTGGTGTGGACCCAAAAAAAGCAAAAAAAAAAAATAATAATAAAAACTGTCCTCTGTTTTCTGCAGGTTAGTATACGTAGTTGGGAGCACTGTTTTCTCAAAAGGGCTTTGGTTTTAATGAAAAGAAACTAAAGGCTACCGAAGAAGTACCCTTAAGATGATTTTTAAATGGTCCTCACACAACCCTCATTTTTATATGATTATAGGCATACGCATATTGCTATAAACATACTAAACCTGTGTTCTCTACAGTGTAAGAGTCTGTCTTACAGAAAGGGAAATAGGAAATATGACAAGTGGAGATAACCAGAGGTTACATTCTTGCATTAGATTATGTTTGGGTGCAATCACTACTCAAAAGCTACCTTCTCTACCATGCCACATTTCTGTGCTAGCAGTTTGGGGGATCCCTCTGTCTAACGCATCCTGGCAATGAAGTTGCTGTGGAGTCTTAGCTTGAATGATAGTTTTAAAAAGCACATTATGTAATGTGGGCCAGAGAGGGAACACAGCAGGTAGGTTGCACGCTCTGCCCGTAGCCAACTCAGGTTCATTCCTTGGCATCTTATATAGTCCCCTGAGCACTGCCAGGAGTTATTCCTGTGTGCAGAGTAACCTGTGAATATTCCCGGGTATAGCCCATAGAACAAAACTTTAAAACATAACAAGCATGTTCAGGGGGGTGGGGGGCAGTATAATGGTTGTAGAGCAGAGGCCACTCCACTTGAAATTAGAGAAAGTTTCAAGCACTCATAAAATGTATTAGACATCACCTCAAATATTTTAGGAAAATACAGCCACTGTTCAGAGGCTAGAAGCTTGTTCAAGATCATTAGGAGTCAAATTGTTTTCCTGAATAATTTGTACCCTCCCTCATGAGCCATAAGTACATTAGTGCTTGTGAACTCTACTACACATGTAAGTAAAAAGAGATGATCAGGGCACTGCTATGAATCTTTTCTAAAATATAGTAATGACATTTCCATTTCAAAGCTTCCTGACGCTCTGTGAATGCATGATTTCAAAGGGATAACGTCTAACTTGATATGACAGGCAGGCAGCTCTCGCGCATGGAGACCAGAACGGAAACAATCAAACCATGTGATTCATTTTATTCGCTTTTTGTCTAATATTTGTGCCAAGACCATTTATTTCTTTGTTGTACGTTTTTCCTTTTCCAAATTGGAAATATGTGCTATTCTGGGCAGCGGTGTCCTCAGGGGACAATGGGAAACAACAAATCTCGCCCTCTCCTGGCATGGCCCACTCTCCCTCTCTGTCTTTGAAAGGGCTGACCTGTGTCTGCCTCTGCACACGCACTGTCTTCCCATCTGCTGTGCCACTGACACATCACCACCATCTGGATTCCTCATTTCATGACCTCATGCAAAGAAATCCTGTTCCCGAATGCTTTCCATGATCACCAGACCCTCTGCGGACATTGTACAGCACAGACACAGTCCTCTGAGAGACAACTGACGGTGCTCCTTGGAGACATAACTTGGTGCTAAATCCTGATTCGTCTCCCGTTCTCCTTACATGACAACAGGCTAAAACATGATGCCAGATAAAGTAAATGAGGACACAAAGTCTTAGCAACTTATATGACTTCAGAGATGTTCTCTCATACATAATACATTCTATACCGTAATACTCCCTTTGGTGACTTTCTCTAAAATGAAAACGCAAGGAAACGCCCCTTCTGATCTGCCCATGACTCCCCAGCATGTCCATTAAGTATGTCTCACCTCCCCCCCATCCCACACCCCCCACACCCTGCCTCCCACATCCACAGCAGTCCATCTGTTGTTTGGGACTCCTCCTACATGACTGCTGCTTAGCCTTTTAAGTTCAAGTCAAGCATCCCTTCTAGACACTTGAATATATCTTTACAGGATCTTCCAGGCTGGGTCAAGCACTACTCAGCACATCTGTAATTGCCTTGCAGATGCATTGTAGTGTAGCAGAGAGACACTCCTTTGTCTTTCCTTAGAACACCTGCTTGGTCTAATCTTGCCTCACTCAGCCTATTGTGAGCATTCTGAGAACAGGGTGTTTGTTTAATTCTGTCTCCACAGCACCCAGCCCATGGTAAAAGGCACATAGTAATTCCTCAGTGAATGTTTGAATAAATGACTTGTTGCTTACCTGGAAATTAAAACTGTGAATATGAAAAGAAAGAAAATAATAGTGTGCCTCTGAGTCCAACATCTAAGGAAATCAGGACTTTAACTGTTCAGTTGTCTGTGGAAACAAGCATTAAAAACAGCCTTTTACCTGTAGCTAATGAAAGCCTGAAATCTGACATGTGACTCAGGTATTCCCAGGAATACAAAGCCTTGAGGAAAGGCAAGCATGCTAACCCAGGAAAAGCCTTAAATAAAAATTATCATTAAACAAACATTATGGGTGAGCAGTCTTCATAAAAAGTGCTGCCCTCCCTGAGAATGCATCAGGCTAAGGAACAAATAAATCTAGATAAAGAAAAGATTGTATCAAAAGAATCCTGTTTGTTTGCTGGAACATTATGGAAGATGAATCATAGCTCTCCTGGTTTACAAAGGAGAGTAGATAAATCAATAACAAGGCAGCAATGGATCCAGTTTCTTATTACAGTGTGCTTTTACAAGGGAAAGGAAACTTTCATTCATAGCTCTTTGGTTGATAAGGGCAAAGGAAGTACAATAGATGTGTTACAGCACTGTCCAAGTTGGTGAAAGTACACGCCAGTAGCCATTGGGTAGCATGAAGATGTACCAAATAGCACTAGCTCATTTGTGTCGGGCTGCATAGGAGAGTTTGAACCAGTTAATATGCTGTTTCTGCTCTAGTCCATACTGCCCCAAGAAGATTAATGGTGGAAAACCCTAAGGGCACAGATTCAAATAGGATTTGATAGTTTATGTTAACGAAACTTTTCTATGGTAAAAAAATTAAAAAGTTTGAGAGAAACCCAGATCAAGTCTTGGTCCAATAGGCTTAGAATAAAGACACATCATATATTCTCATCTTTACCATTCTGTAGTGAACTGGTGAGAAATTGCCTCCAGGAGAGTCTTGTTGGGCTTGGGAGGTTATAATAAACTTTTCTTCATTCCTTTTTAAATGGACAGATAAGTTTTACTGTGCAAGTTCTTTTTTGTGGCTAACTAAGCTAGGTTTGGAGTAAATGAAAGATCTCTGTGTCTCTTTCTCTGTCTCTCTCACTCTCTTTCTACCCTCCCCCTTTTCTTCCTCTTTCCTTTCTCTATTTCTCTTTTTTTTTTCTTTTTTCCCCAGACCGATTGGTGCTTAGGGACTACTCAGGCTTGGTGCTCCTGTGTTTTTTATTGCTTGGGGCACCATGCATGTGGTGTTGGCATCCAACCCAGATCTCCCACAAGCAAAGCATGAGCACTCGCCCTTCGAGTTATCTCTGCTTCTGGTACTTGATTTAGAAGAAGCTAAAAATAGGAGGCCAGACCTGCACGTTTAGGAATTCCTAGTGGATATTTTGAAGATCCACAGAGATCCTTATTTCTTTAACTCATGTGAAGTGCCTCTTTTGTATCCCCTCATTCAGTAACATTTTAATATTTCCCTCCTCTGTTGCAGGTGTGGCTGTGGTGCCCAGCTGCATCAGCAGATGGTAGACAGGAGACAGGCTTATCTACACCCAGGGCTCTGCCCCAGGGGGCCCTGGATGGTTGATGGTCTGACAGCAAAAGACTGGGCCCCCTGAGATGAACCCAGAGCCACGGCAGAGTCTGGCAAGCTACCCGTGGTGTATTTGATATGCCAAAAACAATAACAATAATGGAGCTCATTCCCAATGAATGGAGATGTTACTGGCACCCACTCGAGCAAATCGATGAGCAATGGGAAGACAAGTGATACAAGTGATTTCCCTCCTCAGACCACATTAATACAAAGCGCAGGTCCATAAGAACAAAAAAGATGCTGACCTGCCCCTTTACCTTTGAATGATTGTAATGTTTGCTGCCAGAATCCATTCTCACATCTTGCCACTAAAGTTTCTGTTTGTCTGTGGTAACATGTCTGCACTAGAAATGGGGTGAGTCCCACAGGTGGTAAAAGAAAACACGACC
Source organism: Cryptotis parvus (assembly GCA_021461705.1). Classification (NCBI taxonomy): domain Eukaryota; kingdom Metazoa; phylum Chordata; class Mammalia; order Eulipotyphla; family Soricidae; genus Cryptotis; species Cryptotis parvus. The sequence continues at coordinate 17,376 of JAJIBD010007251.1, read as the reverse complement.
TCATTCAACTGTTGTCTCTGTCAGTGCTATTGACTGACTGATAAACTATGAGCCTCTTGTTCCTCTCTTACCTAAGTGTGCAAATCTCAAGGAACTCAGTTCTCTGGGTTACCTAGTATCCTCCGTGCTCACAGCCAGACTTCCTGAGGAGTGTTTGCCCTTCCACTGCAGTGGTACAATATAGGTCAAGTTACTCTGCCTCTCTCTTCCATTTTTCTCATCTAAAAAATAGGGATCATAAGCATAGTACTTACTTTCCAGGGATGCAGACAGGATTAAATGAGTTCATACCTATAAAGTGCCCAAGTGTGAGATACTGTTATTTTTAAGCCCTTTTGATGTGCATACACGCTCTGGTCCTCAGCTGTCCTGTGGCAAAGCAAAGAACATCTTGCTGATAAAAGTAGATACTTTGACTGTGTAGCCAGCTCCTCATTTTTCAGAAGGAGCAAATAGAAATACAGAGGAAAACTAGACCTTGCTTTAAAGTCATATGGTCACTCAGATGAGAGGATGACTCAGCATTTAACACCCCTATTATCTTAGGAAGTTTTTGAGAGGTCACTGGGTACTGGGCAATGAAAGATGTGGGGTTTGGTTTGGTTTGGTTTTTACTCAGAATGCAAACTAGGCTCACGGCTGCAAACGCTCCACTCTTGTCTTATGGTCTGTAGCTGTCTAGTCCTGAAACTGGAGATGGGTATTCAAATGGGCTTTTCCTTGATGAAAGCCAAGTGGTTTGAGTACATTTTGGTACATGGGTAGAAGCTATCAAAGGAGAAGAAATCAATTCTCTCAGTTCGAGGAATCTTAGTTAACCCTAGATTGTCTTCTCTCATCTCTGGTGCCAGAACAAAATTGTGGTTCTCAAAGTCTACTTAACCTTTCACCAAGTCTTTACCTAATTTTAAAACCAGCCTGAGCAAGATAAGGGAGTTAGATCTGTTTTACCATCAGGCTGGTCCATACCAGTATGACCTCATGGGATAGACAACTGTAGAATTTGACTTAAGTTTTTATTTCTGATGAGATCTATACATGGTATTGGGGGATATTTAGGCCACTCTTAGCAGTACTCGGGCTATTCCTGACTCTGGCCTTAGGAGTTACTCCTGGCAGTGGTTGGGGGACCAATTTGGGTGGTGGGGCTATAATTGTCTTAACCCCTGTACTTAACCCCAATCCTGTCAATGTGGTTCTATTGCCAATTACTTAGGAAATGACATTATGGTGAGGAAGGAAGTGATGGAGTCACAGGGTTGCAAAGAACCAGAACTCTGCTGAGCAAAAGGGAACACTTCGGGTTGCGGGGGCATGATGCAGAGCACCCCGCTTCCAGAGTGATGGCCCCAAGCTCCCATTTCCTCACCCATGGTCCTATCTGGGTGAGGGTCCCTCCCTGCTCTAGACCCTCTACAATCCTCCCCAGGGGCCGGCCTGCAGGCTCACCTCACCCTCTGGGTCCCAATTGTAGTACTGTGAAGGATTTCCCCCACTTTTCTCCAGGGAGAATCCTGCCCCCAGCCCAGACTCTCCCAGCCCTCTAGCACTGGCTCCTGGCCCCCTGCCATCACGGAGTCCCCTCTTACCCACTCCCTGCCCCCTTAGGAACTGCACCTTCACCCCTTCCTTTGAAGACTTTTGAAAGACTCGGTTTGGGGGCGGAGCGATAGTCCAGCAGGTAGGACGTTTGCCTTGCATGTGGCTGGCCCATGCCGGCCCTGGTTTCATCCCCGGCATCCCATATGGTCGCCCCAGCACCGTCAGGAGTAATTCCTAAGTTCAGAGCCAGGAGTAACCCCTGAGCATCACTGGGTGTGACCCAAAAAAGCAAAAAAAAAAAAAAAAAAAAAGAAAAAAAAAAAAAAGAAAAAGAAAGACTAGGTTTTCATATCATATGCTTTCCATAGATTTCTATGGAAAAACTAAGAGTGCCTGCACGGCAGAGCCTGGCAAGCTACCCATGTCGTAGTTAATATGTCAAAACAGTAACAATAATAGACTCATTCCCATTACCTGAAGGAACGGTTTGAGACTTCATATTCCTGAAGCGAGCACAGGGACAAATGGAGACGTTACTGGTGCCTGCTTGAGCAAATCGATGAACAGTGGGAAGACAAGTGATACAAGTGATCAAGTGATGCTTTCCATAGATTTCTACCTCCAGGACTGATCGTTTCCTAGATAATTCGTCCTTCTTGCTTTGACTTTCCAAAGCAAGTAGAATACTTTAAATCTTAAGGGAGAAAATGCCAACTTCTGATCATGTGAACACAGAAGATGAAATGAGTCATGGCCAGAACTACCCAGCTCTGAGGACCATGGAACATATTTCAGCAGTAACCAATAACTCAGTAATGTCCTCCAGGATAGAAGAAGCAAGAAATTGATTCATTTTCTGGACTTCATTTTTGTTTCTAATGATTTTGTAACTCATATACATGTTCCTATGGTCACACAATATTGAAATGACTTCCCCAGCCAGGCAACAACATGAATGTCTTTTATTTTATAGTCATATTTATGTGTTATCCTATCTACACAACATCCTGCCCTCTCTCTGTTCCCCAAATCCTGACTGCCCAACCAAAGTAAGCATTGTCGCATGTCTTTTTATTTTTTCATTTTTTTATTTATTTTGCCTCTTTTTCCCTCTGGCTTCTTAATATCCCTCCAGATTCATTTAAAAAGTAATTTAATGTTGGCCATTAAGATTGGGTTGGGTACACTATGAACATCTGCAGTAGGTAGAAAAAAGAGGTAAAAATAATTTTTTAAAATACCCTCAGAATGAAATCAGCCTTAGAACCAAGTGTTTTTGTGTTTTGTGGACATTTCTTAGTCTTGACTTCTTGAGGAGTTGCCTAACTCCTGGGAGATGTGTCCCCCAAAAAATACAAATAAGCAAACAGGAGATCACCTCTCCAAAGCTACAGAGGGCATCAGACTTTGGGTTTAGTTGCATCAAGAGAAATTCTTTATCCCCTTGTTGAAGTTGAGGATAATGTACCATTTTCTCTCTGGTTCTCTGAAACTGACCATTACCTGATTGTTTTGTTAGTTAACTTGTGTGTTTTATTCTTCTGGGTGTGGCCTTCCCATGCCCAGAAAAGCTGGAAAGCAGGTGGTGTTTTCTTCTCAGATGGAACCTGCCACTGTTCTGAGAGATCCCTGTGTTGAATAACCCTGGTGTGGGCTGCTGGGAAGCGGCACCAAAACTTCTGATTTAGAGGTCAGGACAAGGTCTAGCTGACCTATCTCTCCCTTTCCTTCCAACAAGGCTCTGCAGCTAAAAAGAAGCTTGGTATAAAAATGAATAGCCCACAGAAACCTAGGAGAATGTGATTAAATTAGAGAATTGGGGTTTTCTCCTCCTTTAACTATTAGGCAGAAAAGCATCTACATACTATTATAAGGCAGATACCATCTTTTTTTTTTACATTAAGCTTGAATCCACTGAGGAAATTTCCTCCTTTTAATAAAAACAAAATGAAAACATGACTTAGAAACCGCTGCTTTCATTATTTCGTTATTCTCGTGCTTTCTTCTCAAAGGGATCTCTTGGAGATGCATCAGGAAGAATACTGGAAGAGGTGTGGTGGAGGAAGCCAAAGTTTGGATACTTGGAGTTTAGAACTGAGCATTAAATAGAGGCAAAAGGATTCACATGACAACCCTTTAATGTATGTTCTGTAATCCATAGTCTGGAAGGGAAGGCAAAGCGAAAGAGAGAGAAAGGGGAAAGAAATAAAGAACCTGCCATGGAGGTGGGCTGGGGGAAGGGGGAGGGATCCGGGGATGTTGGTGGTGGGAGATGGGCACTGGTGGAGGGATGGGTGCTGGAACACTGTATGACCCAAAAACCCAAACAGGAACTTTTTAATTGTATATCTTTTTATTTGTATATCTCACGGTGGTATAATAAAATACTTAAAAAATATTCTTGAAGGGAACATGTGCAAATAAATGTCGAAAGGACTAATACCAACCTAGAACTGAGCATTAAATACAGGCAAAAAAAATGCATATGATGGCCTCTAAGTGTATGTATTGCAATCCACCATATGTACGAGAAGGAAAAGAGAGGGAGAGAGAAAAGAAATAAAGAAACTGCCATGGAGGCAGTCTATGGGATGGGGAGGGAATTGGGGACATTGGTGATGGGAAATGAGCACTGGTGGAGGGCGGGTGCTGGAACACTATGTGACTGAAACCTCCAAACACGAACAACGTTATAATTGTATATCTCACGGTGGTATAATAAAATATTTAAAAAAAAAAAAAAAAAGAAAAAAGAATGCAAACCCTTGCCATTGTCATGCTGGGCTACAGCAACAAAGAGGCAGAGAGAGAGGAGTCGGGCAAGTCCTCCTTTAACCACATGGTAGTGGGTTCTTGAAACGGCAATTTTAAACCAAAGAAGATATTTAAAAAAAGAAAGCAGGGTTTTTCTTTAATGTCAGCAAGAATTTGGGTTTTGTCACCAACACGTTATAACAAAACTGCATTGAATGAAACTATGTTATTTCAGGACCTGCTGTAAACTATGGTATTACTAATAAGACCAGTGATAATGTCTCAAGGGAGAAGGTTCTTCTGACCTTGAAACAGCCTGCCTCTGTCTGTCCAGAAAACTAGGAACTCACTAACAGTCTCAGTCATCCCAAGTTTAGCTCCTTTTTGATTGAATTAGTCAGCCAGTGTTAAGGATTGCTGGGTTTCCCGATACTTTGATGTAGGTGACCAAAAGCCCCAGAGATTGCATAGTCTAATTTCTGGCAGTCAGTTGAAAGAGAAACTCAGCAATGGAATCCCACAAGGAAATAGAAAAAAAAAAAAGGTAGAGCCTTCTAGAAGAATCTTCTTAGACTAGAGCTTGTGCCTACACATAGCTGGCCCCACTGAAAGTGATGTCCGTCCCTGGGCTCTGCCACTCAGGGAAGTGTAACCTTCATTTTCCCCTGTAAGGTTTGCCTGGGAAAGATGCTGCTTCGATTCCTATGGCTTTGAAACAGTTGTCCTTTTATTTTGCTCTCCCTATGGAAACTAAGAAATAAAGAAAGCATATTTCTTGATGGTCTCCTTTGTCACATGTGCTTCTGGGGTTGATTACCTGTGAGGTCATAAAGCTACTGGGAATAAAGATGGAGCGGAGAGAGCAGAGTACCACAAGGACCGGCTGGTACAAGTCTAGGCTCCACATCTGGAAACAACATACACTTTAGTCAGCTTCTGACATTTGTTGTGGTGTTCCTTATAAAAAATATACAGTGTGTGCTAGATTTTTTTTAAAGAAAACTGTGTCAATCCAATTTGTGAGTGAGTGTGTGTGGGGGCTATCCTCCATGCAGCTACTTTTAGAGGGGCTGTTTACAATTACTTCAGTGTGCTGTCACACGGACTCATTCTTGTGGAATCCAGTTAGATGAGACAAATGGTGTTGCTCCAACTGTAGACATGTGTCTTGATTTATACTCTGCTTGGATGTGCCATGTGTATGTGTCACTCTTATGGAAACCATCTCTCAACAGAAAAGTCAGAATAGCATCATCCTGCCTACAAATTTATTTTATCTTATTCATTCATTCATTCATTCATTCATTCATTTGTTTTGCTTTTTGGGTCACACCCGGCAATGCTCAGGGGTTACTCCTGTCCCTGCACTCAGGAATTACTCCTGGTGGTATTCAGGGAACCATATGGGATGCTGGGATTGAACCTGGGTTGGCCACATGCAAAGCAAATGCTCCTTCCCGCTATGCTACTCTCCCGCCCCTACAAAATTTATTTAAGGAGGGGGAAAAAAAGGCTTTCTGTTAAATTCCAAAAAATTTTAAACTGTTCTCCAAAAAAGGGTACTGTGTGAAACATTTAAATCACTGTAAAGTGATTCTCAACCCTGTGTCCATTAAGCTTTACCTGAAGGAAGGATTAACTTTATCTCTCCTCCCAACCACCACTATCACACAGCTCAAGAATCCCACTATCACATGGGTGGAACAGAAAGACAATTTATAGGTAAACCAATAGATAGATGATAGATAATTTTTTAAACTAAATGAGTTTGTAACTCAAGCATAGAATTAATGTGAAGTTAATGATGAAGTTAATGTGAAGTAATGATGTGACTTTAAAGGCAGTTTGTTATAAAGACAATAAATACACATATAGATAGGGAGGGAAAGAGATGTTTGCAGTAGAATCATAGCTATATAATTCCCAGGGTTATGATTAGGCTCACTTCATAGTTACATGGTATTTTGTCCCATGAAAAAGTACATGGCATTAAAATAGACGCTGTAAAATTACAAATTTTCTCATATTTTTGAAATAGGAATTATGAGTAAAGTCACCTCTGGCTGTTTAAAAGAAAATGAAGATCGTCATTTCACTGGGCTAAAGCTAACCACAAAGACACTGGTTTTAGAGAATCCGCAAATAAAGAGAGTTAAGTGTCTGGACGTGGTATTACTGGTGGCTGGGATATCTTCAGTTAGAGCAGAACTCAGGCTTTGCGAGGGTTGTCCTACCTGTTGGCCTTGCACTCTTGTGCCCCTCTTTGGTGAGGTTTTCATCTGTGCCTGTGAACTACCACCATATGGCTCCCGGTAGAGAAACCTTGGTTTAGCACAGACATATGTACAAGCTGCTGATAATCACCCATTATGCACTGAACACTCAGACACTTCTAACACTTTTTTCCTGCCATCGTTTCACAATGTCTCTACAATGCAGATGTTTTCATTCCAATTGTACAAGGAAATTTGATGCAGATCTTTGCCCATTCTCCCAGTTAGCTGGCAGGAAAGGTATGGCTTCTACCCTAGCAATGCAGAACCATTGCCCCACCTCGTCTCAGCCCCTGCCCCTGGAATAAGTATTACAAAAATAAAGTGCATCAAGATGGAAGCTATACCACCACTTCAGAGAACTATGTGAGAGACAAGGATGTATTTAGAATGCAGGCTACAACAAAAGGTCAATGTGACTGGGATAACTGATGACCTATACTAACAGGAGCTCAAGTATGGATAGTAGAGTGTTCTCCTCTTTAATGCTTGATGGCTTTATTAATGACTTTCCTGTATGTCTGAAATATTTCATTGCTCATCATTCTTGGGCAAAGGGGCATGGAAGAAAGTTGATAAGCTCTTCTGCTACATGAATTATTCAGGTACTTTAGCCTAAACTTGAGAGCAGGTAATTGCTGATATGATCTAAACAAAGAGATAAGATGGAGAAAGGCATGCTTGCTAATTAACTACAAACAAAGGAAAGAAACAGATTGCCTGGCTCTCTGCACGCAACTGTGCTTCTCAATTCCTCAGTTTGTCCTTTCCTGCTCAACCACTTTAGGCAATTAGTCAACATACCTGCTAGTAGATGATGTCTGGTTAGCTTGGAGAATGATGCCGGTTGTGAGTAAATTGATTTACAAATTATATTAGTGTTAGTGAACCAGCATTTCTATGCCATAGACATTCAAAATTGTGAGACGAGATGTCTCCACTAGTTGCTTAATTTTTTTTATGAACCTCAAAAGCAATTCTTTTTTATTTATTTTTTATTTTTTATTTTACCACCATGAGAACAACATTACAAAGATGTTCATAACTGGGTCTCAGTCATATATTGTTCCAGCTCCCATCCCTTCACCAGTGCCCCATTCCCACCACCAATGTCCCCACATTCCCCCCTCTCTCAGCTCCAGAGTAGGCATTTCTTCCTTCACTCCCTCAAAGGCAATTCTTGAGGAAGAGAAGATTCATTGAGATTCCAGCAGACTTTTTGCAAAGTAGGGTCTATCTTATGTACACATGCTTACCATTTTAATGTGACACAGGAGGTTGTGCTTTTTTTAAAAGATTTTTTCTTTTTATTCATTTTATTCTACCACCGTGAGATATACAATTACAAAGATGTTCATGTTTGGGTTTCGGCCATACAATGTTTCAGCACCCATCCCTCCACAGGGTCCATTTCCCACCACCAATGTCCCAAATTCCATCCCCCCCCCCCCCTAGCCTGCCTCCATGGCATGTTCCAAAAAAACTCCTAGAAACAATGGATACTTATAGTAGAATGGCAGAGTACAAAATCAGTGCCTGAAAGTCAGTGGCTTTCCTATATACAAATAACAAAAGAGAAGAAAGGGATATTTAAAAAATGATTTCATTCATAATTGTGCCACAGAAAATCAAATACCTAGGAATCAGCTTAACCAAGTGTGTAAAGGGCCTATAAAAAGAGAAAACTACAAGACACTGCTTCAAGAAATAAAAGAGGACACGAGGAAATGGAAACACATTCCCTGCTCATGGATGGGGAGAATCAACACTGTCAAAATAGTAATACTCCCTAGAGCTTTGTCATTCTTCAAAGAAATTGATCAAACACTCCTGAAATTTGTATGGAGTAATAAACCCCCCATGGATAACTAAAGCAATTCTTGGGAAAAGAAGATGGGAGGTTGTGCTTTTTATTTTAACTTTTAGTTCATGGAAACCATAAACAAAGGTATAGTTTCTAATCTTCACTTCAGAGCAACTGCTATTCCAGCAATGTTTGTTGTGCATAAAATATATGAGAAAGGAGCTGTTTTTCCTAGTTTTGGGTTATGCAGCATTAATGTATACTCATATTATTGGTGGGGCACAACTGGCGGTGCTCAGGTCATAATCCTGGCTCTGTACTCAAGGATCACTTCCTGGCGGGCTCAGGGGGACTACATGGGGGGTTGAGGATTGATCCAAGCCAGGCACTTGCAATTCAAGCACTGACCCTCTGTGCTATTGCTCTGGCCCATATTAGTGTCTTGTTAATGGAAGCCATTGATTTTCAGAAAGCTACTTATAGAAATAAGTACTGTTAATATTAATAATTATATAAACAATATGTTCACCCACATATTAATAAAACACCTCTGCTAACTTAAAAAATTACTTAGACATTTAAACTCCAGAAAAACTGAGAATAGAGGGGCTAGAATGATTGTCCAGCAGGTAGGGCGTTTGCCTTGCACACGGCCAGCCCATGCTGGCCTGGGTTGGACCCCCGGCATCCCATATGGTCCCCCGAGCACCACCAGGAGTAATTCCTGAGTGCAGAGCCAGGAGTAACCCCTGAGCATTGCTGGGTATGACCCAAAAAGCAAAAAAAAAAAAAAAAAAAACTGAGAATAGAAAGAACAGCTTAAGAAACACCACTTGCATAAGTCACAGCGGAAGAAACCAAAACATCTATATAATTGAATTATGTCTAAGAAGTATAAGTAAATATAACTAAATAAATTAGAAGAATATAGACACTGGATCCTTCCCAGTGATTAACTGTCTCTTGAAGGAGATATCAATTATGTTAATTTATTGACTTTTGGGTATTTTTAGTTTTTTAAATTCAATACCATTTAAATATTTTTTACTACAATTTTATTTATTTATTATAAGTATTTTATTATACCACCATGAGATATACAATTACAAAGATGTTCACACTTGGGTTTCGGTCATACAGTGTTCCAGCACCCATCCCTCCACCAGTGCCCATCTCCCACCAACAATGTCCCCAGTTCCCTCCCCTCTCCCCAGCCCGCCTCCATGGCAGGTTCTTTATTTCTTTCCTTTCTCTCTATCTCTTTCTCTTTTCCTTCCCTTTCAGATTGCGGGTTTACAGAACATATATTAAAGGGTTGTCATGTGTATCTTTTTGCCTGTATTTAATGCTCAGTTATAGGTTGGCTTTAGAACTTTCGACTGTTGTTAGCACACTGTTCCATTTTCTGTCTTACCTAGCCTCTGACTCCCACACGTTTGTGATAATTTCCACCTTTAACAAAACCTCCTGATACATGTTTCACTTGATCTTGGATATTGGTATCATAATATATACATATATATCATTTAAATAATTTTAACAGAGGAAAAAACCATAATGTTCAAAGGTCAAGAAAAAAAAGAGAAAATTCACACCCTATGTGTTACACTTAGCCAATTTCCAGTGAAGATTCCACACATCTGATGAAAACATGGTTGCATGGGTAGAAGAGGTTGCAATCCATTCTGTGACTTTTGTAAAAATTCTGGACAGATCCCCTCCCAGAAAGACTTTGTTGAGATTATCAGGTCACTTAGGTAAAGAGAGATAGCCACAGACAGGTCTAGCAGACCATTTTCCTACACCACACTGTGAACAATCCAGGGTACCACAAAATATTAGTGGGGGAAACAGCCGACACCCATAGTGGTGAGAGCAATGCCCCGTCTCTTCCAAGACAACTACAGAGGGAGAACTTTGGAGTTCATTGAAGATTATTCAACCAAGGCATGTGGATAAATCAAGTCAGCTCATTCAGCAGGCTCAAGTCTGCGCCCATGGGGATCTCATGGAATCTTCGAGAAATGCAGATTTCTGGGTGTCTTTCACAGAATTTGCATCCATTGTCTGTTTTAAGTACCTGTGGTTGTTTCCCCATGTGGATGTGCGGAGTCTTATTTAGGACAAGCACCATTTTCAGATAAGGGTACTGAGGCAATGAGTCAATTTTTCTTTTTGTTCCATTTAAGCAGATTTTTTTTAGTGGACCTTTTCATGTGTCTCTCTGCAGAAATGACATGATCTTTCCATTGTATTTGCTCAGAACATTGCATGTCCCCTATTTAAAATCCACTCTTGAAGCACACAGGGCTCTTTAAACTCTCCTCAAAAGTGGAGAGGAGATGGCTATGTTCCTGGTAATCGTCCAAAGCACTACATGCTCGGTCCATGTAGTGATGTATCTAAGGGCTAAGCCTTGGATCATCAAACCTGCTGGCCAATGTTTCTGGGGAGTTTTGAAGTACTGAAGCCCCTGAGCAGTGCTTGGGAGTCCCTCAAATCCTTGTTCTGCTCAAAACTATTCTACAAATGATTTCAAATAAACTGAAACTACACATATCTATGTACATTAGTGAAAAAAAATTGAATTGCTCTATATTGATTCTATGTCTTTTGGAAAATAAAACTATCAGAATTATTTGACTTCTCTTGTATTTTCTATCGATTTCTCAACAATTTTTACTTTAAAATATTTTATTACTTCTTTTTTTAAATTTTTTTTTTGCTTTTTGTTTTTTGGGTCATACCAAAAAAGGTATGACCCAAAAAAGCAAATGCAAAAAAAAATGGGTTACTGAGTGTAGAGCCAGGGGTTACTCCTGGCTCTACACTCAGAAATTACTCCCGGCGGTGCTGGGGGACCATATGGGATGCTGGGGATGGAACCCGGGTCAGCCGCATGCAAGGCAAACACCCTACCAGCTGTGCTATTGCTCCAGCTCTAAAATATTTTATTACTACCAAAATGTAACGTGGGAAAATGTGATGCATAAGTAACAAAATAAGCTGCAAAAGACATTTTAGGTCTCAATTTTTTTTAACATAAAAAGGAGTTACTCCTGGCTCTTCACTCAGGATTATTCCTGGTGGCTCTCAGGGGATGCCAGGGATTGAACTCGCGGGTTGGCCACGTACAAGGAAAGCACCCTACCCATTCTCTCCAATCCCATATTTAAACTTTTCAAATAGAGATTTTTATTGTTTTAGTCATTTGGGTTCATAGAGATTTCCCATCAATCTACCTAAGGCACTGACTTCCCTCCATCATCACCAAGCTCAGCAGAGTGAGACTTTCATTGTAATCGCTGAACCTATATTGACACAGATATTACTGGTGGCCGCTCGAGCAAATCGATGATCAACGGGAAACAAGTGATACAAGTTACTGTCCAAAGTCTTATATAAGGAGTTATTCTTGGTGTGGTACATGCTATGGTTTTGCACAAACATGTAATGCCTCTTCACCACTATTATGGTTTTATGGGGACTATTTTAACTTCCCTACAAATTCTCCCTGGTACTAGATGCAAATCAAAACAACAATGAGGTACCATCTCACCCCACAGAGACTGGCACACATCCAAAACAGCAAGAACAACCGGTGCTGGCGTGGGTGTGGGGGAAAAAGGGACTCTCATCCACTGTTGGTGGGAGTGCCGACTGGTCCAGCCCTTTTGGAAAACAATATGGGCATTCCTCCGAAAGCTAGATATTGAGCTCCCATTTGATCCAGCAATAGCACTCCTGGGAATATACCCTAGAGACCGAAAAACACATAGCAGAAACACTATCTGTACTTCTTTATTCATCTCTGCGCTATTCACTATAGCTAGAATCTGGAAACAACCTAAATGCCCGAGAACAGAGGACTGGCTAAAGAAACTGTGGTTCATCTACACTATGGAATACTATGCGGCTGTCAGAAAGGATGAAATTATGAAATTTACCTGCAAATGGATGGACATGGAGTCTATCATGCTGAGTGAAATTAGTCAGAAGGAAAAGGACAGATATAGAATGACTGCATTCATTAATAGGATATAGATACCAGTGTTTTACTAAATATGGGAAATGGTAATGGCAGATTAAAACTCACCACTGAATATACACAAAGAGACTTAAGTGATAAACTCTAAATATCTGCAGGGCTAGCCACAATGTGTAAAATAAGAGGGAGAGAGATGCAGAGACAGAGAGAGAGATAGAGAGAGAAAGAGAGGAAACTGGGGTACCTGCTATTAAGGGGTGGGTGGGGGACGGGAGGGGAGGGGTACATTGGTGGTGGAAATGGGGCACTGGTGGAGGGATGGGTGCTGGAATACTGTATTACCAAGAACCAATTATGAACACCTTTGTAATTGTATGTTTCACGGTGGTATAATAAAAAAAAAAAACCAAATTCTCCCTGGTACTATTTGTTCTCACCTAATTTTAACTAAAACTGTGTGATGAGTCTGAAGTGATAATGCAATGAACTGAGCACATTGTGTGTATGCGTAGGGAGGCCTGACTTCCGTTCCCAGCTCCACCTAGTCCCCCAGCATTGCTCAGGGAGGAACCCTGAGCAATGCCCAGTGTGACTTAAATACATAAAACTGTGTCATTTGAATGTCCTTTCAGTCCGATTTTATTTTCTCAGTGTATTTTAAATTTTATGGGTTTTACTCCAAATTTCTAAAAATCTTCCAAGTTCCTAAGATCTGAAATATGACTAGTACAGCTGTAATTCTTGGCACACTCCGTTGATTCTTATTTATAATCAGATGTTTGTAATTGAGAAAACATTTAATGGATGGAAAATTATCAGGTAAAATCAAATACTTCTGTGTGTTGCCCCCCAAAATAAACGAAAAAGCAGTTTGGCATGCTCTTCAAGACTATGTTCTCTTTCAAACATATCTCACTTGCTTGTCATTTCTTTCTTTGCTTGCTTATTTCCACTCTGAAGAAGCCTGTGTTCCCATCCATAATAGCCAAACCTGGGAACAACCCAAGTGCTCGAGAACAGATGAGTGAACAAAAAACCATGATACATCTACACAACAAAATACTATGCAGCTATTAGGCTGCATAGTAATGAAAGTCATGAAATTTGCCTATGTATGGATGGAGAGTATGCTGAGTGAAATAAATCAGGGGACAGATATAGAATGATCACATCCATTTGTGGGATATATGTACACATATATTTATATACATATGTATATTTATAAACATTCTATATCTTTAGTTAGGTTATTTTTATAATTACATAATTATAATGTATAATTATATGTTGTATATATAACTTAGGTATTTTTTCTTCATTGAAAAACTGAATAGTTCAGCCTAAATATTTCACATTTGCTGCCTTTCAGCTTGCATTTGGAAAAGAAAATTTTGACTGATATTTTTTATAGGACTCAAGGAGTCTGGGACAGGCTAAATAAATAGAAAGGAAAGAAACAGTGAAGGGGAAGAGGGAAGAGGTAGATGAGAAGCAACTGGGGCAGGGTCAAGGAGATTCAGGTACATCCGTGGTGTTAAGGAATCATAGAGCTAAATATCCAAACCGCAGAGTCAACAACACTAAAATTATGAGACCCAAACTTTAATAACCACACTGAACAGGTGTCTGTTAAGATGGCGGGCTGGGGCTGGGGTGGGGTGGGAGCAGGAGAGGGAACCTGGGACACTGGAAGAGGAAGCTGACACTGGTGATGGGATCTGTGATGGAACATTGTAAGTCAAAAATCTAACTATGAGGGCCGCCGGAGCGATGGCCCAGCGGGCAGGGCGTTTGCCTTGCATGCGGCCGGCCCTAACCAGCCCAGGTTTGCTCTCCGGTATCCCATATGGTCCCCGGAGTACCGCCAGGAGTAATTCCTGAGTGCAGAGCCAGGAGAAACCCCTCCCTGAGCATTGCCGGGTGTGACCCCCCAAAAAAAAAAAAAGCAAAAAAAATCTAACTATGAATAACTTTGTAACTCACAAAGTTATTTGTGCTTTGAATAAATAAAATTTGAAGGAAAAAGTTACCATAAAATCCCCTGTATTTTTTGTATTGAGAGTATTTTAGTATTTCATAAAATTTAAATGCTGAAAAAAATCATGTTTCTTTTTTATTTCATTCTGGCTCAGAATATCAATTGTATCTAATTTTAAAAATAGAAGCAAAATCAAATTATCCTTCTTTCATGTTGAGAAATTCAAGATTCAATTACTAGTTTTCCCAAATCAAATTTCATATACTGTTTGGATCATTATTTTATTTTTTTAAATTTTTGCTATTAATAATATTTTTTTGCCTTAATAAGAATCTATTTCAAAGCCATCTTGTTTGTAAATTTTGCTTTATGTATGGCAGTTCTCCAGTCATTATATACTATGAGGTTTCCAAATTATTGTAAATGAAATTCAATAAAATTTTAGATCGGTTACTTCTAGATAAATAACATTCAATATACATTAATATATGTGCAATCTTATAAAACAAAGTTTAAAAAACTAGAAACTTTCTAAAATCTGACTAATTATTGGCAGCAGAGAGATAAAGGTCAATCAGTATGCTAATTTTTTCAACTTGAGTTTTGCCATAAAAATTTGGTACTTTAGTTGCTCTGTGTATGTTTTTTGTATTGTGTGTTGGTATCAATTTTGACTACAGTTCCTTTTTTTTTTTTTTTTTTTTTTGCTTTTTGGGTCACACCTGGCGACACTCAGGGGTTACTCCTGGCTCTGCACTCAGGAATTACTCCTGGCGGTGCTCGGGGGACCATATGGGATGCTGGGATCGAACCAGGGCTGGCATAGGCCGGCCGCGTGCAAAGACAAACACCCTACCCGCTGGGCTATCGCTCTGGTCCCAACTTCTATTTTTTTTAGCAAAATATTGTGACTTTGTTGTTCAAATAAATTTTTATGAATATGCTAACCAAGCATAGAAGTTTTACGTTTCACCCTATAGTTTATTTTAGTTTTTGGCTTTTCGAGGTCTCACTTGGAGATACTCAGGGGTTAATTCTGGCTCTGCACTCAGGAATTACTCCTGGTGGTGCAGTGCTACCGTACCATAGGGGAATGCCAGGATGAAACCCAGGTCAGCCGTGTGCAAGGCAAATGCCCTCCCGCGCTGTAGTATGGCATAGGCCCCTATAGTTTATTTTCAACCAGTAAGACTATGAAGAACTATGTTTTAATTATATGTCTACATTTTATCAAAATTTGTTTTAAAATAACAGTACATAAAAATGTTAACATCACTGTTAAATATTTTAGTTGAATTTACAGTTACACTCACAAAAAGTTCAAGTGTCTCACTTCAGGCAGGTTAGACTTCCAAAACCTTTGGATTCCAGGAGTTTAATTAAGAACAAAACAACCAACCAAGAAATAACCCCCACCAGAAAACAACTAAGCTGATTTTCTTTCTGATATACCATCTGATAGTGGTAAAACAGACAAACAAAAACAAGTATTACTTATTTGCAGAACCCCAAATTTTAATAACTGCCACCTCACTTTTCAATGTGCACAAGAAACTTGAAATTACAAAGTGAATTTAGAAAAATGTCCACTTGATGTAAATGAAGAACATCATATTACGACCTGTTCTGTAAATGGAATTAACGTTCATCTTTATCTAAGTGCTCAAACGTCTTTAAGGTATTTAGTAGTGAGTGGAGCTGAAGCTTCTTCAACAAGCTCCTCTCACATCATCTGGTTTTCATGTTGCTTGTAAGGTCATGGTGACACCCTTAGCAGATAGTCAGTGCTGGACATTCTCTGTGAACATTATTACATTTCACCCATTGCTTTGAGACCCAGAAATGTAGTCTTTGTTGTTTCACTAAGCAAACTTTTTTTTTTTTGCCTTTTTGGGTCACATCCGGCAATGCTCAGGGGGTTTCTCCTGGCTCTGCACTCAGGAATCACTCCTGGCAGTGCTCAGGGGACCATATGGGATGCCAGGGATTGAACCCGGCCGACACAGGCCGGCCACGTGCAAGGCAAATGCCCTACCCAGCTGGACTATCGCTCCAGCCAAACTTTTTTTTTTTAAGAAGAGTCATTGTTGCCTACAGGATTCAAGGAGCAAAACTAAGCATTGTAGATTTATATTACATAGTGGATGACAAATCTCTTCAAGACAATTCTGACAGCTCCTGCTATACTCTCCAGTGGGATGGGGTAACCTCTACTTCCTAACACACATCTTAGAGATCTAACCCAGAATTTCTGGTTTCCTCTGACGCCAGTGAATGGTGCCCTGGCTTTTTCTCTTAACTGTGCCAATGGGCTGCACACAGCTGCTGCTACATCAAGTGGCCAGCAGGGGTGGCCACAGTATTAAGTGGCTACCCCACCCACACTGGAGATGAGAGGAACTTATTATAACCTAAATTCTAAGTTTTCATGTAAGGGACTTCAGTTGGTGGACACATATTTTCTCCCAGTGTTTTGGGAGTGCCTATTTATTCTGATCATCATTTCTTTAGCAGTCCATACATTTCTCAATTTGATGTAGACCCGTTTACTCACCTTTGCTTCCACTTGCTGGACCTGTGGCATTGAATTATTGCATGTCAGGGAAACAGCTGCTGCTGAGTTCCCCATTAGTATCAGGGAGCAGGAGAAATCTCCCTCTGCTCAAAAGGACTGGCGGCCAGTGGATGCAGACTCACAAATCCAGCAGAGTTCCAAAAGGCTTTAGTCAAACAAGTTCTGGTAATACAATCCAAGGTGAGGGAACACCCCAAACTTCCAATTCCTAGCCAGACCCAGACCATGTTCACAATCCTGATCCAGATCAGGATCCTAAGCCAAGATGGCTACTGGACCCCCAAACCACGTGCTCAGGCTGGAGAACAGACCCAGAAGGCAGGCAGGTAGGGAGATGAGGGGTGCAGAAGGAGAGGGGGAAGAGAGAGAGAGACAGAGAGAGAGAGGCAGAGACAGAGAGACAGAGAGAGAGAGAGAGAGAGAGAGAGAGAGAGAGAGAGAGAGAGAGAGAGAGAGAGAGAG